>JAMXBB010000001.1:110215293-110386363 GCA_024138015.1 Lumnitzera littorea
TTAAATCAATACCTAATCTATAAGAAAACTAATGCTAAAAGGAACACCTAAGTTAATATATATATATATATATATATATATCTATATCTCTACTTATTATACAATCTTTTACCTAAATAAAATCATATCATACAATACTGTTGATATCTATAAGAAAACTAATACTAAAAAATCTCCTAATATATACATATCTTACACATATTATGTTATAGGAACAAGGATAACAATAATATAATATGATTATAATAACAACTATATAAAAAATGTAACCGTAAAAATTCCCTAGGCTAAATATATTTATATCTACAATATTATAGGTAAATGAAACATAATATACTTTACTAAATAAATAAAAATAAAAAAACTAACCAAAGCCAGGTAAGAGGAACTAGACCTGATGTACTGAACGCAGGCGGATGGATGGATAAGAGAGAGATTTAGGTCGTAGCTCCAATACACACTAGTCTGGATCATCAACAGCGACAATGGAAGCAACTTCATACGACAATCCGTAAATGCGCGTCGAGGATGAAAGGTTGGACTTAGTTCTCTACTACCGCGTAATTCTTTATTTGTCGCAAATCTGGTGAAGTTTCTGCTCAGAGTTGTTGCTGTTGGCATTGGGGTCACGATGGTTCGTAGTTGGACTTGGACTTTGTTGCTAGTCACTGGATGAGTAGCTGCTGCTTAATTGCTGTCCATGTTCATGTGACGAAGGTTAGTTGTGGGCGTGAAACCAAACGTATAGTGCAGTGACCGATCGTTGCAAGTGATCGCAGTGTACGTAGACAGTTGCTTAGCATTGTGCGTGCTGTTCCGGCGTGGGGTATGAGTGAAGCGTTGGGAGCTATCGGTCAGTTAATCAGGGACTACAAGTGAATGCGTTGTTGCTGTTTCTGTTAGGGGGTCAACTGTGATTAGGCGAGGACAGGGGACATGTGGCTGATTTGCTCGTGTTGTGTGAAGATGCGGTAGTGATTGTAGATGAAGAAGATTGATGTGTTCAGTACTGTATGAAGGACGATGGAGTAACCGGTAGAGTCGTAGATTCGTTGTGGTAGTGTAAGGGAGCTATTTAGATGAAGATTTGCTATACTGACAGCTATGCTATATAGATTGCAATGTGTCGTGTGATTTATCATAGAGCATTGTACAGCTGCTATTCGTGGGAGGTTGTATTTGCTGTTTTGTTTTTGGTGATTAATGACTGAATTATTGCTGTGCGCCCCTGGAGTTTAACCTACCGTTTTTTTTATGCATGTATACGTGTTTATAAAGTCCAAATCATATCTAATTAATTTATTAAATTAGATCCAAATTTAATTCAAATCCGATTTAATAAAATCAAACTAGATTCAAATGATCTTAGATATGAATCTCGTTTATTTCTCTCACTCTTGTAAAATATAGAAAAACAAAAGACATAGATGCTTGGCAAGACTCAAACCTAAGACCTCAAATTAAATCCATTTCAATGCTCCAATACTTCTCCGTTAGGCCGTTGGCTTGTACCTTGACATTCAGTTCAATTAAATTGTACTTTAACTATCCACTTCCCTTAAATAAAATTTTTGTACTAAACTAAAACTAAAACCATTTTCTCTAAAATAATTTACTTCCTAAAAATCTACAAAACTCTTTATAATAATTTTTTCTTTTCTTTTTCTTTTCTTATTCTTTTCGTATTTTCATTATTTTTTTATTATTTTTATCTTTTATTAATTTTTTTGTTATTTTTATTTTTGAATTATGACCCTTTTTGTAAAAATAAAAATATTAGAACTACAAAGGGACAAAAATTAGGTATCTACAGTAATAAAATAAAGGGGGCAAAAATTGAGTGTTTACAATCAGGATCCACTTCAATGCTCCTTTGATTGATTATGAAACCTAATAATTTCTCTAAACTTACTCCGAAGGTGCAATTCTCTAGGTTTAGCTTTAATTGAAATTTTCTCAACCTATCAAACAGCTTCTTCAGATTATCCATGTGATTTTCTCTCTCTTTGAACTTTGTAATCATATCATCAACATACACCTCAACTTCTTTATGCATCATGTCATGGAAGATTGCAATTATTGCTCTTTGGTAAGTTGTCCCAGCATTTTTTAGTCTAAAAGGCATTACTCTGTAGCAAAATGTACCCTACATTGTGATGAATGTTGTCTTAGCTTTATCTTCCTCAGACATTCGGATCTAATTATATCCAGAGAATCCATCCATAAAGGAGAAGAGAAGGTTCCTAGTTATATTATCTACCAAGACGTTAATGTGAGGCAAAGGGAAATTATCTTTAAAGGTTGCCTGATTGATGTCTCTAAAATCCAAGCACACTCTAACTTTTCCATTCTTTTTCATCACTAGCACAATGTTGGCTACCCATTCAAGATAATCAAACACTTCGATAAAACCGACCTCTAGTAACTTTTTGACCTCTTCTTTAATTTTCAACAAGATATCTAGTCAAAATCTCCTTAGTTTATACTTCTTAGGTTTAATATCCTCTCATGTAGATAAGCAATGGACTACAACTAATGGATCTAACTCGAGCATATCTTCATAAGACCACATAAACACATTTTGATACTTAGATAGTAGTGCACTCATTTCTGTCTTTTGTTCTTCTTTCCAATTTCCTCTAATCTTCAGATTCTTGGGGTTATCTTCAATCCCAACATTAATTGTCTCAGTTAGCTCATCAATGGAAATTCTACCCATTTCATATCTTTGCTAGCTTTCTTGTATATCACTATGGTCATTAAGATCACTTCCGACGACTAACCTAGTAGGGCTAGAAGTGATATCAATATTTTCATCTTCTATCTACATGAGGTATCCTTGTCTTTTGTTCAAAGCATTGAATCTAGGCCAAAAAGTATGTAAAGAAAGGTGTGTAAGTAAAGAAGAAGTGAAGAGAATAGAGACTAATTTTCATTAAATTGAAAGAGATTCTCTCGAGTACAGTAGAGTAAAGATAATTATTACAAAACTCAATGAAATACTAAACCATGATCCATCCTTTACCCTAAAGAAGACTATCACTATTTATAAGGATGGAGAACCAGTTATTCAGGTGCTGGAGTTTGTAGGATCGGTCTGCTATTTCATTCTTGTTGAGGTGTCCTCTTTAGCAGATTCTGGGACCTAAATTCAACCCAGATGAATGTCTCAATCAATGGTGGAAAGCTCATCAGGGCATAATACAATCTATACCTCTCTTGCCTCTCGCTTGCATGTTTCTCAACTCTTCCATCGGAGTTGGAATATAGCCGAGCCTATAGGTACCAACCTGCCCTTCTTTGAATTTTAGCCTCTTATCCTTCCTCTAATCAATAATCATACACATTTCTTCCAACATTTGGAGCCTAAAATCCTCCTACTCTTCAACATCGATGTAGGGTATGGCCGTTTCTTTATATATTTCATAATCTCGGTCGCCCAGAATCGTTATAACCTAGCCATTCAAGATGAACTTAACCTTCTTATGTAAACTTAAAGGTATGGCCCCTATGGAGTGAATCCAAGGTCTCCTCAATAGGAGGTTGAAAGCCCTCAGGATGTCTAGGACTTAGAATCAAATGTTGAGAGTCCATGGGCCAATGTCAACTAGTAAGTTGATCTCCCCAATAATTTCCCGCCTGGATCTGTGAAAAGCCCTAATTATTGTTGAACACGGCTTAATTATAGTTGCATTGATACCCAATAGATTTAAGGTGGCAAGAGGGCAAACATTTAGTGAAGACCCATTGTTGATGAGGACTCTAGCTATGATTATATTGTTTACCCTTACTATTATAAAGAGCGGCTTCCTATGTTGATTACCCTCCTCACCTAATTCTTCAGTGGAGAAAGAAATTTGATCTACAGTGAAGATAGAGTGGGTAACTGATCCCATCTCTTCAACTGGTATTTCATAAGGGACCTTAACCTTCCTCAAAGTTCAGAATAGAGCTTCCCTATGTGGTTCAAATACCATCAATAGACTCATAAGAGATATTTGTGCTAGTCTTAGTGAACTGGTCCATTATTTTGTACTCACTAGACTTGATCATCTTAATGAAGGCAGTCAATCCTTCCTCGTATTCAACTGGTTTGTTACTTGATTCTTTTAACACATTCTTCCTTGTAAGGCCCTTTTTTAGGTCATAAGCTCTACTAGAGCGGGTAATCCCTCCTTTAAGTGAACTTTATTGCCCCTAGTTAACTACCTTGTAATTTAGAGGGGTAGTTTTGTAGTTTTCAGGGGCTAAGGATATATGAAAGGTATACATTTTAGTCTTTGAAGCTTACTTTTCTTCTTGTTTATAGAATCTATAGACCTTGGCTTCTTGGTTAGAAATGATCATGTTGATGGTAGGATCTGAGTCGTTAAATATCATCTTAATAATGGGGCCATAGTTAGGCGAGGGGTTATTGTTAGCGTTTGGAATCAAGGCTTCTACGAAGTTAAGCTAAACCAAACCTTCATCAATCAGGTCTTAAATTTTATTTTTTAATCTCCAACATGAGTCAATTGAATGGCCCACTTGCCCTAAATGGTATTAATACTTCACATTAGGATTGAAAACCCTTGGCTTGTACCTTTCATTAAGAAGCTTGAAATGGATCAAATTATCTTTCCTTAATTTTTCAAGGATCTGGCTAAGAGGAACCGGTATCTTAGTGAACTATTTAGGGGCCTTGTTGGTTTGAGGCTAGTTCCTAAATTGTTGCTAAACTAGTGGAAGATTCGTTTTGAAAGAGACTCGGGCATTGGGCTTGGTGTTTGAATTGACCATGCCAACAGTAGCTTCTTTAGGCTTGCTGGTGGTAGGTTTAGCAAAGGGTGGTCTTCTATCTAATGGTTCTTGCAACTTGCCGGAGGAGATGGCACTTTCAATTTGGCACCCTACTGCTACTACCTCTGCTAAACTAGAGGAGGCCTACCTGATCAGGTGAGAGAAATAAGGTCTCTTAAAAGTATTGATAAAAGTTGAAGTTAGCTCTTTCTCAATCATGGGGGTAGATATCCTTGCTAATGGGAATCAGGCTACCGGACCTCTGACCTACAGCCGAGCTTAAGGACTAAAGGAGCTGGTACGACGAATCCTTCTGTTCCAACTGACCCTTATTGAGGCTAAGTCACCCTTCATGCTGAGCCATATGACTGTCCATCTTTTCTATAGTGTGCCGAGTTGAAGATTACTCACCAGTGCTAAGCTGACCAATTACTCGACCTATTCCTTGCCAAGAAGCTAAGAGAGCAACCCTAGACTGACTAAGCCTACCCTACTCAAACAAGCCAGCTATCTATACTTTTTGTCTACATCTTATAACGACTTCACCAATGTAGCATCGCCTCGTATACAGTATCATGTGCAGAATCCATTACACCAATGATTATTTTTCTTATATATTCATTTTTACCCTTTTGTATCTTGTACATTACTTTCTTAGGAAATACCCTTTTTATCTTTTCTTTTTTAGGCAAGTTGCCCTAACTTATGAGTATAAATACCCTTATCCTTATAGTTAGAAAGATCAAATCATTCTTAATACACTTTTCAGTACTTTTTTCTTCCTTACATAAACACTGTTTGTTTACTTTCGGCAACACTCTTATCCTTTTCCTTAAGTAAGGTTAAGTGATGAGTAACCTCACCGAACTAATTCGTATATCATATCGAATTGTGTCGTGAGTCTTTAGAAATTCCATTAGTACGTCATATCCTCTAGAGCTATTCGTAGGTTTTGCTTACTATTTCATTATTCATTTTTTCCCTTTCGCACTTTCCCCATTAATCATTTTTTCGAGCTTTCTGCAAGCTTGAACCCATCCAACGACCGACCTTGTCTGTTCTTGGTCATGGTTCGCAACATCTTGGTGTTAGAGTAGAGGTTTCGTATAAACTGTATTCAATTCCTCTTGTTCTATTATACTCTATTTTGCATGTCTGAAATAGAGCAAGTTATTATGTTCAATTGACTGTTATGTTGTTAAATGTTAAATTCTTAAAGTGTTTGTTCGATCTTTGAATTTGTAAGGAAAAATGACAAACCCAAATATAAATATTGGTACTGGCGATGACAGTGGAGTTGTCCACCATGGACAACAATCTTAGGAAACCCTCAAAAGCACTGACGAAAGGCTTGATGAGGTAGCTAATCTCTAAGTAGATCTAACCCGAGCTGTTCATACACTATCTTGCCAACCAACTGAACCCACGCAAAACACTTCCCAAGCTACTCAACCTGTTAGAGGTCAAAACCCAGCTCGACCCATTCGAGGTGGAAGGAGTTAGTAAACGAGTGAGGTGAAGAATATACCTAAGAGAACTTGATGAAGGAGAAGAAGAGTATTTTGAAAAAGAGCGTATATGAATCCCTAGAGCATTCAACTATGTGAAGTTTTGGATTCCTAGTTTTAATAGATTTGGGAATACTGATGAGTATCTAGATTGGGAAGAGAAGGTAGAGCGTGTGTTTGATTACTATCAATATGAAGATTATGAGAAAGTGAGAATCACTGCTATTAAATTCTCTAGATATGCTGCCATATAGTGGAAGAATTTTCAGGCCATGAGAAGACGAGAGGAGTATCGAGAGATTAATACTTGGCCAAAGATGAAGAGGATACTCAGAAACATATTCGTACCGGAAACCTATCTCCAAGACAGTTTCAAATGCTTATAATACATTGCGAAGTAGAGGAGCCACCAGCTCGAACAATCTCAAGATTCATTACTGGATTGAGAGGAGACATTCAAGACATTGTAGAACTCCAACGATTTAATACAATGGATGAAGCTGTTAGAATTTCCCGCCATGTAGAGAGGCAAAGAAGGAGCCAAGCAGCGGTGAGATGCCAACTAGTCAACTAAGACAAGCAAGTCGCCGAGCTCAGTTGAGTACAAAGCCGAGTAGAAAGGTTGATGTAAGAACCAAGCAGAAAAACCGACTTGATGATGAAGTGCCAACCCGAACATATGAGAAAGGGCAAGGGTCTAGCAGGAAGTCCAGCCAGATCAAGTGCTTCAAGTGCCAAAAGTGCCAAGGGTTTAAACATATGGCTACTCAATGCTCGAATTAACGAACGATGATCATCAAAGGAGACATCTCGAAGCTAGAAGTGGAGAGTACGAATGAGGAACCTAAGGAGAAGGAGGTTCCTGTGAGAAAGAAAGTGCCAAGAAAGAGCTAATTGAGGAGGACGTATTTCCTAAGGACTTAGATCAATTACTCATGGTTGTTCGATGTATTATGAACATAGAACCCTCACGAGAGGAAGAGCAGAGAGAGAATTTGTTTCATACTACCTATAAGGTAAATGATCAAATGTACGCCCTCATCATGGATAGTAGAAGCTACACCAATGTAACATCAGCCGATCTTGTTTCAAAACTAAAGTTGCCAACTATTGCACATTCGAATCCGTACAAGTTGCACTGGTTGAGTGAGAAAGGAGCATTACATGTCATTCAACAAACACTACTACTGATCACTATAGGGAATTACTCTAACCAGATTCTCTATGACATATTGCCCATGTGCTCTTCCCACGTGTTGCTAGGATGACCATGGTTGTTTGACAAGAGAGTTATGCATGACAACTATAGAAACACTTATATGTTGGAGAAGGACGACCAGGAGATCACACTGAACCTGATGCTGCCTAGAGAAGTTCATAAATTGCAAATGAAACTTACTCACGGATTGAAGAAGGCTTTAATGATGAGTAGAGCCAAGCTACAACAAGCCATCAATGCTAATGAGTCGACCCTCATGTTAGTCAGGCAACTGCTAGAAATGAAGGAGCGAGGTGAGTTACCCCAAGAGGTCAAGGAGTTGTTAGATGAATATACCAACCTGTTCTCAAAACAGTTACCACAACTTGAGGCATAGAGCACTATATTGACTTAGTACCCAGCGCTGCATTGCCGAATAAGCCAGCTTACCAGATGAATCCTGAGCTAAATTCTAAGCTCCAATGTCAAGTCAATGAGTTGCTGGAGATAGGCTATATAAGAGAGAATCTCAACCCTTGTGTTGTGCCTGCACTTCTAGTGCCAAAGAAAGATGGAACCTGGCGAATGTGTGTAGATAGCCGAGCTGTGAATAAGATCACAATCAAATAAGTATCCAATTCCAAGGCTAGAAGACATATTTGATGAACTCAATGGTGCCAAGATTTTCAACAAGATTGATCTTAAATCTGACTATCATCAAATCTGCATAAGACCAGGAGATGAATGGAAGACTACGTTAAAGACTCGACATAGACTTTATGAGTGGATAGTTATGCCCTTTGGCTTAGTGAATGCCCCGAGTACTTTCATGAGATTAATGAACCATGTACTAAGACATCTCATAAGGAAGTGTGTCGTGGTGTACTTTAATGACATCCTAATCTACAATGCCAACATGTCAAGTCACTATGATCACCTCGAGGTAATCCTAGATATCCTCTGTGCCGAGAGACTATTTAGCAATCTAAAGAAATGTTGCTTTTGATAGGAGAAAGTAGTATTCTTAAGCTATGTAGTCAATGGAAGAGGCTTGCGAGTCAATAATGAAAAGATCCAAGCAATTGTTGAGTAGCCAACTCCTACTACTTGTGCCGACGTGAGAAGTTTCCATGTACTGGTTTCGTTTTATAGAAGATTTATCAAGAATTTCAGTACCCTTGCCACACCACTTACCGAGTTAACAAAGAAGAACACCGACTTCCGATGGGGAGAGAAGTTTTGCTAAAATAAAAGAAAGATTGACCTCCACCCCAGTGTTAGTACTACCTGACTTCAACAAAATTTTTTAGCTAAAATGCGACGCATTAAGCATTGGTATAGGCGCTACCTTGATCTAAGAAGGCCGACCAATTACCTTCCACAATGAGAAGCTCCAAGGACCGCAGCTGAACTACTCCGTGTATGACAAGGAACTTTTGGTACTGATCCAAGTAATGTAAGTATGGCAACATTATTTATTGCCGAGAGAATTTGTCATATATACTAACCATGAATCGCTGAGGTACCTCCGAAGTCAGACCAAGTTGTTGAAGCAATAGGCGAGATGGGTTAAATTCCTTGAAGGAGTCAATTTTGTAATGAAGTACAAGCAGGGAAAGAGCAACGTAATTGTAGATGCTCTTTCGAGGAGACATGCGCTTTTATTAGAACTGCAGACTTGGTTGTTTGGGTTTGCAAGTATCAAAGAGCAGTATTCTGAGGATCCACACTTTAGACCCATAATTTCGCGATGCGTAGATGGAAGGACAGTGGATGAGTATCATGTGAAGGATAGTTACTTGTTCTGAGGCGGAAAATTATGTGTGATGATTTGTTCATTGAGGGAGCTACTAGTCAGAGAAGCCTACAATAGAGGTCTCTGCGGACATTTTAGGGAAAGGAGGACCTATGAACTAATAAATGGCCGATTCTTTTGGCTAAAGATGAGGAAAGATGTGCACCGAGTTATCGAAAGCTATGCTGTATGCAAGAAGGCCAAGTGCCAAGCCGAACAAGGGAAAGCAATGCTCTTACTTATTCCTACAAGGCCGTGAATTGAATTGAGCATGGACTTTGTTCTCAGACTACCGCAAACTGCCCAAGGCAAAAATTCTGTAATGGTCGTCATGGATAGGTTTAGTAAGATGGCACACTTCGTGCCCCACACCAAAACTAACGACGCTTCAGCTATTGCTTCTCTTTTCTTACAAAAGATTGTGCAGATACACGGCGCACTAAGTAGTGTAGTCTCCGACAAAGACCCAAAGTTCTTGAGCCATTTCTTGCAAACCCTGTAGCATTGATTGGGAACCAAATTACTCTTCAGTACCTCATGTTACCCCCAAACTAACTGCCAAACAAAGGTGGTTAATTGTACTTTAGGATAACTGCTCCGAGCTGCACTAGGCAAGAACTTGCCTAATTAGGACGTCTGCCTGCCTATAATCGAATTCACCTATAATCAAATAGTACATGACACCATTAAGCAAACTCCCTTCTAGGTAGGATCGGGGAAAATCTTGAGAGCAAAGTACAAATCGGAAATAGGTTTGATAATATTAGAATTGATTGAAATGTATATAGTTAGTATAGAAACAATTAATATAGAAAATATTTATATGATAAGATTATGTATAATATAATATTTCTTGTAAATTATTAAGTTGTTTTACCTTATATTAGCGTTTAGTAGAAGATACCGATTCTCTACGATTCTGGTAAATTGTGGAATATTGAATATCTATAGTTATTTATAATTTATAATATGTTAATTAATTAAAAATTGAAAACCTTAGTGACTAATTGTTTAGAGTCTTGCAGTCTCTAATTTATAAGGCGGTTTTTGTATCATGGATGCAGACATGATATGAAAATTCTAGGCCATCCTACTAACACTACCCCTACCTCCACCTCTAACCCACTAAAAAAAAAAAATTAAATAAAGCTACCCTGTAAAAAGTTAGTACAATTATGAAAAATAACAATGAATAAAGAAGAAAATAAATAACATACAATAAGGTGACTTCAAAAATTAATTCTAAATTTGGAAAGTTGAATGGCTAACCTTCTTAACATATCCAGTGGAGTCGCCAAGCTGTCAAGCCTAATTTTTTCCGATTTTTATTATTTTCCTTAAACCGATTAATACTGAACCATACCTATTTAATATTGATCTTTAACTAAGATTTAAAGAAAATTGGCTTTTTAAAAATAACTTGTAAACTTTTAGAGTCGCTATCCAACCAGAATCAGGAAATAATTCAGATCAAAACCAAATGAGTAAACCTTAGTTTCAATATAGATACTAGTTTATGCAAGGAAAAACTGTTTTTTAGAAAAGAGTTTTTAAAAAACCAAAGATACAAGTTCAGGGTTAGGTTCTTTAAATCCTTAATAGTACTATAAACTTTCCTAATTTAGATTTAATTTCTTAAAATCACCTTTGTAAAAAAAATAACAACTTAATTTCTTAATGTTACTTCTAATTGAACAATTTTAGGATAAAAAAGGAAAATTATTTATTTTTTTATTTTTTACCAAATTGAGTAATTCGAACTAAATGTGGGAAAAAACTTTTTTTTTTTTTTACGTCACCTTAAAGATGCTTACATACCTGTTATTTAGGATCAAATATACATAGTTGTTTCCGAAAATGTTAGCAAGTTAGTTGATTTTATTTTGCAAAAGTGTTAAGTTTAAGTTTCTTAACTTATTTTTTTAATTTAATTTGAAAATTTTCTAATGGGTCCTAATTTTTGAAAAAGAGATGGTTTATTTTGTTTTCTAAAAAATTTTAAAGAATCCTTTTTTTAAAAGGGTTCGTTTTTATTTATTTTGAAAAAGGATTTTTCTAAGTTATAAAATGTTTTTTTTTTTCACCTTCTTAGCATTTTTCTCTATGTCATTATTTTTTTCAGCCCTATTTTAAAAATTAAAATAATATAAATAAAAACTAAGATTTTAAGGTTTTTGTCAAATTAAGGCTTTATCACTATTAGAGTAAATTTATATGTTTTATAAGCTTAGTGTTTTGGTTTTAAGGTTTTTATCAAATTCAGGTTTAATCTCTTGTATTTACATATACAAAGGATCTAAGGTTTCAATACACGATTAGGGTTCCGAATAATATATTAGTGTTTTTCCTATTCATTTTATGTTTTGAATTTAAAATTTTAATTAATTTTTAATTTATCGGTTTTGTTGATTTAAAGAAATTATCTATAGCACTCGAATTCAATTCTATACTCAAAAAGCTAAATTTACAAAATTTATGAAATTTACAGGCTCTATAGAGATGGAGATCCCATGTGATTAGATTATTTATGATTAATACAATGCAAAAGCACTTATACAATAGGACATTACCCTTGGCTTGCAAGCTTACTTAGCACCCAAAGATACTAATTGTCAATGGCTAATGGTTAAGTCTAAAAACCACTACTATAAGGCATCAGTGTGGACTATGGGGCCGACCTTATCGCTAGATCTGAGAATTTGACTACTGTTGGAACTTTTTTTGGAAATTGAAATCTCTTTTGTGAAATATGGAATATCAATATATAGTTAAAAACCCAAGTGCTAAAATTCGATTATGATCGATGCCGATGAATCTCCAACCTTGACTTCATAAGACGTTACATCCAAAGTTGTAAGCAAAACTTTCTCAACTTCAGAAATTGTATCCGGTTATGATTAGTACCGATGTAATTGCCATTCTTTTACTTATATTGTGTAACTATCGTAAGTTGAATAACTTTTAGAATCTCACCACCCAACCTTATTGTTTGATAGGAGATACCGATTCTCTACAGTTCTAATGGACTATAAAATATTAGATATCTATAGTTAGCAATATTTTGCACTAAATTAGTAAATTAAAAATTGAAAGCCCTAATAATTAATTAATTAATGTTTTCCAATCTTTGATTTGTAAGGTAGTTTTCAAATCATAAGTACACATGTAATATGAAAATTTTAAATAATCTAATTAGACTCCCTTTAAAATCATGACAATTCTGTTATCGCTATAAGAAATTCGATCGATTAGGGTAAACAATATTTGCAATGTAACCTTTTGCAACAAAGGTTAATAAAACTATAGCAAAATCATTATTTGAACTTTAGGCTTTCTTTTTTTTTCCAATTTTAAACCTAAAGTTTGAAACTACAAAATGTTAAACTTGACGAAACTCTTACTTATCAATTTTACTAACCTTCTCCAATTACTTACAAACTTGTTCTCTTCATCAATAAGTATTTGTCACTACTTCGTTTTATTAGTAAAGGCAGTAAATTTGTTATTGATTAGGTGTGACAATTAACAATTTCTAATCTTCAATGCAAAATTTAGTATGGTGCATAGCAATTTCAAGCTTTAGGTATAATAATTGGAAAAGAATCACCTAGAAATTAGATAACAGTTTTAACATTATTTACCTTGTTATTTTTTTAAATATTAAGGTATTGCAATTAGCCCTTGCTAGATGGCAGTTTTTTACTTTTAAAGTTTGAGGTTATTGTACCTGATACACAATCACATGCTAATTCATTTCTTCATTGTAGTGGTCACCTAGGGCTATAGCAGTGAGCTACTCAGTTGCAAGGTGCTGCTTTGGGCGATATGGACTATAGAGCTAATATCAAGGTGTTACTTTTAATTTATAGTATAAATAATTAAAACCTCGTGTTATATATAAGTTTTATTTTAAAGTGCATGCAATATTAAAAATTATATATTTACTAAAAAGATTACCACGATTAACTTTTATAAGAATCTTTATTTACTGAATTGTTATCAATGTGCTCTAGATAACAATATTTAATTTTACAAATATGTATTATATGTTGGTTTTATATGATTACTAAATTTCTTTTTGTAGATTCATTTGAAATAATATAACATTTAAGAGGGGTTATAACTCTTCAAATTGTGAAATACAATGTCATGTGCTAACAATTGTGTTGTTCATTATTAAGTAATGCAATGGTTGCAATCTCTCATGCAAATTTCTTTATTCCAAAGATATCTTTCAGCATTATATGTCTCATAGAAATGTAATTACAAAAAATAATTTTAGTTAATGAAAAAGTCAAAACAACAAAATTAAAAACAATTAATGGCTAAAAAGCTTTATCAATGAAAACTCACAAATCTCATAACACTTCAAAAATTCTATTTATAAAGGATTGAAATGCCAATGATGGCTTTTGAGTTTATAGTAATAATTATATTTTGACATGTATAGATAGTTGCTTTTAGTTTACATAGAAGAGGTATTATTCAAATTCTGATAGTGAATTTTGAGAAAATATTAATGATACAAAGTTAATATGAAAAGATATTATTTTGAAAAATGTCATGTCAAAGAGGTTGTAGGACATAATTTCAAAAGTATTTATGCGAGATATAATTTCAACTCAACACACGATGCATTAAATGCAATGTGATATTTTAGGGCCTTTCTCCCTTAAAGCCTAACCATAAGACACCACTAACTTTAACCATTAAATGAGAACAGACAGACATAAAGCCTACAACAATCACATCCTAATTATTTTAGATGATCTTACCAACCCTAATTTGCATGCTATGGGTTGAATTAAACTTAGGGTCAAAACTATAAATACTCCAACCTCTTCCCTCCAAAAGTTAGCAAACACACACTCGCTTAACATCATATCTAAGCATCCCACTTCTTGGATTTATATACTTTCCTACAAGTATAAGAAACTTAATTATGGAACAATCTTAGCAAACAACCTTCGACTATTCTATTCACCCTTATCTATTTTATATGTCAGTTCTACTATATGCCCATATGCTAGGATCTATCTTGAATCAACTCATCTAGTCTTATCAGCAAAACTTAAGATGAATACATGCTTATTTATTTCTTTAAGCACGCTCTATGGCTCTACTCATTGAAGCAAGCACCTAAACTTATAGTTGCTAGGTGATTGTTGCATTGGGTTGTTTAAGGCTAAATGTTTCAGTAGGGTCATTACACCCGCATATTCGAGTATTAGCTTTTTGCAGATAATTCCATATTCAAACTTCATGTATTTTTCATTTAAAAAAGAAAGAAACTAGTTTCTTTTGATATGATGCCTTTAGATAACTATTTAGAGCTTTTAATATAATCTTTTGGAAATAGTTCTAAATCAAAAGAAAAAGCTCAAATATTTGGAATCATCACGATATCAAGGCATCTATAAACAAGTAATGATGAATGTTGGACATGTTTTAATATAAAGCATTCATATACATATCATATATAATTAAATTTATGAAAAATTATAATACTCCTAGTATATCCAAATAATAGGTATCTTTTATATTTAGATTTATATGGAAACCTTGCCTTTTTAATGTAGTATTTGATGAAAATAAAATATAATCTTTAAGTGCTTGCCATATTATTTAAACTCTTGGAAGAATTCTTTTATCCTCTGTTAAAATGGTATGAGAACCACGGTATTGACATACTATTCAAATACATTTGTCTCTTTACATCCATTTTTTATTATTTTAAATAGGTAGTAGAATCAAATTTTCTTTTGGCCAAAAAAAAAAAAAAAAAGGTAGTAGAATCAATATGGAAGTGTGAGATTTTTTGTCTAACATACTTTCCTTGATGGTCATTTTAGATATTTATCTCGATCGACTTTACAATTAAAGCAACAAAGTTGTCTTATAAATAGGTGTATGACATCATGAGTATCTTCACGTTGTCTTTCTTTGACATTGAGAACAAAGTTAAAAGATGACTACAAAGAATGGTTCTGGAATTTCAGGACTTGTCTGCATCACACTTGTTTGCATTGTTATAGTTTTTGCTACTGGTAAGATCCATTTTGCCAACATGTTATGAGAACACTCTAAAGATGAAGTAAATACTTGTAAACCTCTTTCAAGCAGTTATGTTCATTTCAGATTTTGGCAACTTACGAACAGATTTTTGGGAGTCGGGATTCCAACTGATCCATCCCGTTAGAGGATTACTGTTCATATTATAGAGTTACAATGATCTTAGCAACGCACAAAATGGATTAACAATTACAATTGAGTATCAACTAGATATGTTTAGTATGATAGTGGAAACCTCATTTAACGGCTAATTTCCTGTTTCAGGACAAGCAGTCGCCGAAGAAAGATTAATCTATCAAGGACCATGCTCAAAATTCAAAGACTGTCATACTCACTGCCTTGAGTCAAGCTTTCCTTTGGGAGGAATATGTCAACATCCATCTCCAAGTTCTAAGGTTTTGGTTTGCTACTGCAAGACTAATTGAACAAATATTCTTTACTAGAGGGAAGCACTCACCATCAACCTATCTTATGTTGCCCTCTACAATCATGTGATAAATATTGACACAATAAAATGTATTAGTGACTATTACCCTTTATCTCAAGATAAATGTTCAGCTTAATTCTCTTGATTAAATAATTCAAGTTCTTCTGCAGTTACCTGCAAAAGAAATATGTCAGAAAATGAGCTAACACACCGCAATACGTTTTAATCTCTCATTGTAACAAAAAAAGATTTAATGGGTATTAACTACCACCTGTAATCACATATTTGAATATAATTAGTATTACATAGCATGTGTATATATACATCATGATGTATAATACAAGTATCCATTACAGAACATGCTAATTAACCATATCATATGCCTCGTAAATTCACTCACTATGAATATGGCAAACTCTATCCGTTTTATTAGTCTTAGTGATGGGCATGATTAATCCTTCTATTAGATGATAGCCAAAGCATCTGCTATTGTAGCAAATTCATTATATTTTCCCCAATTTCCACGTCATGCAAAAGTTGATAGCCTTTTATCTAATGAAACTTCACTTGTCTCACATGCGAGAGGTTGTGTAATTTGTAAAGGCAAAAAAATAAATACAAATAAAAAAGAAAATCTCCAACCGGAATTCAAATTGGCTTTTCATTTTTGCTTATGGAACACAACTTTCATTTCCATGTTCACTTGTAAACTTCTATAACGCCCATGTTCATACATATTTAATAAGTAATCAATATTATCTAATATAAATATGTCTATTTGTTTAAATATGAGTCTAACTAACATAACAAAGATACAATTTTGTTATTGCTATATGAAACTTGACCAGTTGGTGTGAACCATAGCATCTATGGGACCTTTTGCAGCAAAGGTTAATAGAACTATAACAAAATCATTATTTGAATTTTAGGCTTTATTATTCATTTTAAACTTAAAATTTGAAACTACAAAATGTCAAACTCAATGAGACTTTTAGTTGTCAATTTTTCTAACGTTCTCCAGTTGTTTACAAACTTGTTCTCTTTATCGAATGAGCATATGTCACTACATGGTTCTTAAGACATGGTGAAGGTAGTAAATTTGTCGTTGACCATGTGTGACAGTTAGCTATTTGAAATCTTAAATGTAAAATCTAACAAGCAAAAATTAAATTTGGTATGGTGCTTAGCAATTTCAAGCTTTAGATATAAAATTGGAAAAGAATCACCTAGAATTTAGACAGAAGTTTTGACATTATTTACCTTGTTTTTCTTTTTTAAATATTAGGGTATTGAATTAAGCCCTTACATGCTAGCAATTTTTTACTTTAAAGTATGAGGTTATTGTAGCCAGTGGTTCCCTATAATAGGTCGCTAAATATAATGTGAGAAATAGTAAATGCTAATTGATTTCTTCATTGCAGCAATCGCCTAAGGCTATAGCAGTGAGCCACTCAGTGCTGTGGTAGTGCTATAGCAGTGAGCCACTCAGTTGCAATGTACTACTTTGGGCAATATGGACCCAATATCAGGGTGTTAATTTTAACTTATAGTATAAATAGTTAAAATCCCTTTGTTATACACAAGTTTTATTTTAAATTACATGCAATATTAAAAAATTATATATTTACTAAAAAGATAACCATGACTGACTTTTCAAAGAATCTTTATTTATTGAATTGTTATCAATATGCTCTTGATAATAATATTTAATTATACAAATATGTATTATATATCAGTTTCATATGATTACAAAATGTCATTTGTATATTTATTTGAAATAACATAACATTTAGGAGCGGTTATAACTCTTCAAATTATGAAAATACAATGTCATGTGCTAACAGTGGTGTTTATTATAAATGCAAAGGTTGCAACCTCTTGTTCGAATGTCTCTGTCCCAAAGCTATCTTTCTACATTATATGTCTCTTAGAAATGTAATAACAAAAAATAATTTTAGTCGATAAAAAAGTTTAACAACAAAATGAAAAATTATGAATGGCTAAAATGTTTTATCAATAAAAAGTCACAAATTCCATAACACTTCAAAAAAAATTTTATAAAGGATTGCAATGGGAGTGGTGGCTTTTGAGAATATAGTAATACTTTCATTTTGACATGTATAGATTGTTACTTTTAGTTTGTATAGAAAAGGTATTATTCAAAACTGATAGTGAATTTTGAGAAAATATTAATGATATAAAGTTAATAT
Source organism: Lumnitzera littorea (assembly GCA_024138015.1). Taxonomy (NCBI): domain Eukaryota; kingdom Viridiplantae; phylum Streptophyta; class Magnoliopsida; order Myrtales; family Combretaceae; genus Lumnitzera; species Lumnitzera littorea. The sequence continues at coordinate 110,233,283 of JAMXBB010000001.1, forward strand.
GAAAAGATATTATTAAAAAAGAGTCATGTTGAAAAGGCTGCAGGACATAATTTCAAAAGTATTTTTGTGAGATAAAATTTCAACTTGACTACTCCCACAATGCATTAAACGCAATGTGATATTTTGGGGAATGCCACTAACTCTGGCCATTAAATGAGAGGGACAGTCATAGGCCCTACAACAATCACATTTTGATTATGTCAAAAGATTTTACCAATCTTAATTCCCTAAAGCTTAAGACAAATTGTCCTAAGTTGTATGCTATGAGTTAATTAAGGCTTAAGATCACTACCATATGCCCTCTAACCCCTTCCCTCCAAAAGGTAACAAATACATGCTTGTTTAACTTCATATTTAAGTATCTTACTTCCTGAAGTTATATGCTTTCCCAAAAGTATAAAGATAACAAATACATGCTTGTTTAACTTCATATTTAAATATCTTACTTCCTGAAATTATATGCTTTCCCATAATTATAACTAATTTAAGTATCGAAGTAATTTCGATAGATAACTCTTAATAATTTTACTCACCTTATCTATTCTGTATGCCAATCCTACTGTATTCCTATTTGTTAGGTTCTACCTTCAACCAGCTCATCCAGTCTCCAGGACCCAGTACACTCTACCGGTAGAACCCAAGACTAACACACGCTAATTTATTTCTTGATGCTCCATGTCTCCAGGCATTAAAGCGAGCACCCAAACTTATAATAGCTAGGCGGTTGTTGCATTGTTCTGTTTAGGGCAAAATATTTCATATTCTAGTGAGGTCATTACACCCGCATATCCGAGTGTTAGCTTTTAGCATATAATTCCATATTGAAATTTCATGCATTTTTTCTTTTTTATATTAGTTTTTTTCTATATGATATGTAATTTCTTTTACATACCTCTAAAAAAGAGAGATTCTACAGTCTTGTTTTTATTTTTAATAAGATCGATTACACCCTTCATTTTACCACTCATTCATACTATATTAAATCTAAATCACTGAATTCACAATCCGTTCAATAGTTGAGATCTAAATGAATGTAAATTAAAGACGAGATAGGAAATAGTACCGGTCCCATAAAAAATAAAAACGAGACAATAGAAATATTCCGCTAAATAACTATTTAGAGCTTTTAATATAATCTTTTGAAAATGATTCTAAATCAAAAGAAAGAGCTCAAATATTTGGAATGTTCATAATGTCAAGGTATCTATAAACAAGTAATGATGAATTCTGGACACGTTTTAATATAAAGCATTTATATACAAATCATATATATTTAAACTTATGAAAGATTATAATATTCCAAGTATATCCATATAATAGGTATCTTTTATATTTTATATTTGGATTTATATGGATACCTTGCCTTTTTCACGTAGTATTTAATAGAATAAAATATAATCTTTACGTGCTTGCCGTTTTATTTAAACACTTGGAAGAATTCTTTTATCCTCTGTTAAAATGGTATGAGAACCACGATGTTTACATACCATTCAATTACTTTCCTCCCTTTACATCCATTTTTATTATTTTAAATAGGCAGTAGAATCAAGTTTTCTTTTCGGGAAAAAAAAAGGTAGTAGAAGGAATAAGAAAGTGTGAGATTTTTGTCTGACATACTTTCCTTGATGGTCATTTGAGATATGTATCTCAATTGACTTTGCAAATAGAGCAACAAAGTTGTCTTATAAATAGGTGTATGATTTTGTGACTATCTTCACGTTGTCTAGCTTTAACATTGATATCACAGCTAAAAAATGGCTACAAAGAATGGTTCTGGAATTCCAAGACTTGTTTGCATCACACTTGTTTGCATGGTTATAGTTCTTGCTATTGGTAATATCCATTTCATCATGTTATGAAAATACTCTTAAGTACCTCTTTCAAGCAATTATGTCCATTTCAGACTTTTGCAACTCACAAGTAAATTTCTATGAGTGGGGATTCCAATTGATCCATTCTGTTAAAGGATCAATATTGATACGATTTAACTTTAATGGCTTAGCAACTCATAAAATTGATTAACAATTACAATTGGAAATTAACTACATATGTTTAGTGGGAAGGTGAAAACCTCATTTAACATCTAATTTCTTGTTTGAGGACAAGCATCTGCCGAAGAAAGATTAATCTACCAAGGACCATGCTCTAAATTCAAAGATTGTCGTATTCATTGTCTTGAGTCCAGATTTCCTTTGGGAGGAATATGTCGCCGTCCATCTTGGAGTTCTAAGGAATCGGTTTGCTACTGCAAGACTAATTGAATGAATATTCTTTGTTAGAGGGAAGCACTCACCACCAACCTATGTTATGTTGCCGTCTACAATCATGTAACAAAAATATTGCCACAATAAAATGTATTAGTGATTATTATGCTTTACTTCAAGATAAATGTTTGAATTAATTCTCTCGATTAAATAACTCAAGTTCTTTTATGGTTACCGACAAAAGAAATATGTTGGAAAGTCAACTAACACAACTTAATATGTTTAATCTTTAACTGTAACAGAAAAAGATTTGGCTAATATTGCTCACCACTTAAAATCACTTGTTCAAATATAATTGAGATTACACCATCTATACATACATATTGCATGTATTGTCCATATCTATTACAACGTATTGCTAATCATTCATATCATATGCCTTGCAAGTTCACTCACTATGAATATGGCAAAACTATATCTGGTTTACTGGTCTTAGTGATCGACATGGATAATCCTTCTAAGCGATCGGCTAACATGTGCTATTGTTGCCGAAACTCAAATTCGTTACATTTTCTCCAACTTCCACATCATGCGAAAGGCAAAGCCAATAGCCTTTTAGCTAATGAAACTTCACTCTTCTTACATGTGAGAGGTTGTGTAATTTGTAAACGCCAAAAAAAGGGAAAAAAAAAAAAAACCTCCAGGGGAAATCTAGTTATCTTTTCATTCTTACTTATGGGACACAATTTTCATTTCCATGTTCACTTGTAAACTTCTACAACTTCCATGTTTATACATATTTAACAAGTAATCTATATTATATAATATAAATATGTCAATTTATTTAAATATGTGTCTAACCGGCATAACAAAGATACAATTCCGTTATCGCTATAAGAAATTTGTCCAGTTTGGGTGAACAATAGCAGCTATGGGACCTTTTGCAGCAAGGGCTAACGGGACCACGTTAAAATTAATTACTTGAATTTTGGTTTTTCTTTTTTTTCAATTTTAAACCTAAAGTTTGAAACTATAAAATATCAAACTTGATTAAACTTTTACTTATTGAATTTACTAACGTTATCTAATTGCTTAAAAACTTTTTTTTTTTATATGATATTTAATAATTTCAAATTTTAGTGCAAAATCTAAAAGGAATCATAAAGAATTTAGGCAGTAATTTTGGCATTTTGCATTGTCGCCCTTTTAATCTTAGGCTATTGCAATAAGCTTGCTGTGATAGCATTTTTTTCTTTTTATTTTAGAGTATGAGGTTATTGTAGCATGTGGCTTATAGTAGTAGGTCCCTAATATAATGTGAAACACTACCACATGCTAATTTATTTCTTCAGATCATACTTTCGACGGCTCTATACATCGTAGCGGTAGCCGAGGGCTATAGCAGTGAGCCACTCGTTGCAATCTGCCGCTTAGGACTGAGTCCCCTCAATTTCTATGCAGGCAATATCGGGGCGTTACTTTTAGCTTTATAGTATAATATTGAAACTTCGTGCATTTTCGAAAAGAAGCAAGTTATTAGTATTTTTATGACAAATTGTAATTTTAGTGTCAACCCTCTAATTAACTATACAGAACTTTCAATATAAATTTTATAAATAAAACATTCTTATTAAGGAAAATAACTTATACATTTAAAATCGTTAAAATCCGAAAATGTTGCAAGTGCTTCTATTAGTAGATAAAGATATGTTGTACACATTTTAATATGAAGTAAATTTTATAAACATATCTCGCATAAATGTAAGGAAAATTATAATTTTCCGAATATATCAACCCAATAAATATCTTTTATTTGGACAGGTTTGGTTGAGAAAAAAGTGATATTAGTGCTACCGAAGACAGCAGGTCCAAGCTTTAATCGGGAAGGAATATAAAAAATATAGGTCCGACTTAACAGAAGTCTTACAGTTGACATGAAATTCAAAATCAAGTTATAAGGATAAGCTTGTTGAGGGAAGCGATAATTTGATATTAAGGCCAAGAGCGAAGTTTAGAGATGTAGCGCCCCGTCTCCCAGTATCCATTTATCTGACATATTGATTCCCGGTGACGCATTGCCTAATTGGAAACAACACATAGTTTAAAACCTACAAGGCTAAAAATATCATATAACCATATAAAAAATATCATATAACCATATAAAGGTGTGGATTTGTTTTTTAGGATACCTAACATAATGACCTCATGCCGCCTAAGTCCATCAAAATAACATGATTAAACATTACTGCTCCTTGCTCTTAAGTTATTCCTATCCCGAGCCTAGGGTCTAGCACTGAAAAATTACAATATATGTATACATAAATTCAAATCAAGATTTAACGTAGATATAAGATTATGGTATGTTCATCGTAAAATAAGAATACAATTTATGTACATAGAATTAAATAAGGATCCATCTTATAGCAGCATTTTTCCTATATAGAATTATGAAAAATGTGAGAGAAGACTACTTTCCCTTTCTAATAAGAAATTAGGTTAGGTTAAAAATGTTTAATGAAAGAGTAGTTTTTATATCCTTTATCAATGGAAAGTAGGGACCTCTCATTAGGCAAAAAGTTAGTAGTCCTACTCATTACAGACCATCTACATTAGAAACTCAATTACAATGTCCATATTGGTTAAGTGTTATAATTAAATAATAATTCTATAATTGATTTATTAATGATGCAAAAGGATATATTCTAAATAATTAATTAATACCAATCCATATAATCAAATAATCTAACATTCTCCTATTTGGATAGCATTAGTCAATTATCAAAAATATATAAATTATTAGGACAAGAATCTCAACTATGGTCAAAGCACATGTCAACCAACAGTTTAAGTTATATGAGCTTAACGTTACAAATATAATATTTGATAGGGACATATATATCATACATGTTGATATGTTGATATTTCACAAAAGAATAATGGACAGAAGAAACATAATCAAATAATACAAATGTGTCATCTAAAAAAATTGTCCAAGCATTTTAGCAATACTACAAGAGATATGATAATAAAAGCAATGTTATATCAAACATATCTCATAATAGTCAACAAATAAAACTTTGGTGTAAGCAATAAATATTACTATCACTAAAATTTTAAAAGGTACTAATTACAAGAATGAAAACAAGAGATTGAATTTGCTTTGTGTATTGAGTCCCGTAATAAAATCCTTTCTTTAAAAGACAAAGAAATTCTATTAGATTGTATTCATGCACTTTGCTCAATTCACTAAATGTTTTAGTACCAAAAATAAGAAAAGTCCTCATTGATTTCTTTTACTTTCTACAAAGTTTTTAGAGAACTATAGTTCAACATAATTTATTAAATAAAAATCTTATTTGGTACTATAGACCATCTAATAGGGCTAACTTGGCTGATATACATCATGAAGCTATGAGTTGGCATGAACAATATATTCTACCATATCAATATTTTTTTTTTTTACTATCATTGTGGGCTTAATTTTTTTTTCTTTTTTATTTTTAATTAATTGGACATGTTAAGGCTACATATCTGACAAGTTAGCACCATGTGTTAGATGGCACACCAAATAAGCTATATTACAGTAAGAATGTAAGAAATTAACTAGATGGTACACCAAATAAGCTCTATCACAATGTAAGAAATTAATAAATTGGGTAAATAATTAATTTCCCTTTAAAGAAAAACTCAAATGGCTTTAATTATATTTTAAGCGTCAAGCACATTATTTATAAACCCCTTTAAGCAACAATGCAACATGCATTAAGATCTCATTGTGTGAAGTGAACTAATACAATGCATAAACTTTTTAAAATTTCTCCTTTAGAAGATAATTTTTTTTTAACACATATTTTTACATAATACTTCGCTTAATTCCAAAAATTAAAACATATAGATAACTCTTTTGAGTAGGTAATACATATATATACATATATATAAATAAATTTTAGAATAAAGCCATGATATAAATCACAAGATAATTATGTATGTTCAAATAAATAGACCACTTTAATAGCAATTACCCATATAAATTTTACCCTACTCAAAATTGTGCATTTAATCATATATATGCACTTAAAATATAATCAAGCATGGTACCATGATATATATGCACTCTCCAATTTAATTACAAAATATATTCTAATATATATTAAATTTGATTACACGTGCTCGTAATGAAAATCAAAACTTTATGCACTTATATAGACATATTCGTATTTTGACCTTTGCTTGAGATTCTAACATACCCAAGTGTTTTCTTTGACAAACTTGTTTGAAAGATATTCTAACATGTTTTATAATTCATTTCAATGAGTTTAAATGTGTATTTCATGGAAAAAATGAAAACTTTATTTGCATATATATATGTGTGTGTGTGTGTATGTGTATGTATTGCGCGTGCACGTGTACACGTGTAATTTAAATTTGTAATTTTTTTATTTTTAAATTTTAAATGTATTTTTATAATAATTTTGTTCGTGTGATAACAATAAAAGAGGGAGGATTTGAACTTAATCAAGCTCACTAGGAGAATAAGTTTATAACAATAAATTATAAGAGTCTTGACAATCAAAATCTTGTAATTTATTATAGAGGAAATCCAAAATATTGATTTGATTCCTCACAACACAATTGAGGTTGAGGTGGTGTCGAGGCTGCCATTTGTTGTGTTGGACGCCTTGAGTAGAGTTATGGTAGTGGCTCATCAAATGGCGGGCCGATGGAAAGAGAAAAGGAAGTTCAAATTTGCATCATTGAGTTATGTTGCTAATGTCTGCTATTTAGTAAGTTTCTTATCAGCTCAGGAGTCCACATTTGAGTGCATTTTTAGATGTGTATGGGGGTAGCTTCATTATGTGGTGATGGAGAGTTAATAGAGGGGTTAGGCTAGTTCTCTCATCTAGGTTTGGTATTAAGAGAAGATGGGAAGTTGTGAAGAAAACGAAAGGAAAATTAAAGTGGTTGTGTTTAGCTTTTCTAAGGAAGAAGATAAAGGAACAGTAGTCCCATGTTGCTGACAAAAAGAGATATTGCCCTACCAAAGGAGTCCAAAAATGGGTGGTGTGGAACCACAAGTGAAATTTCTCAACTTTTAAGTAGAAAAGGTTTAAAACTTTGAATTGAACCTTCAAACATGACCATTTGATTTTGAAGAGAGGAAAAAGAAAATGTTTAGTCATTGAAAGATATATTTATGTTTTTGCGCTTTTTTATTTTGCATACATTTATGTAGCTTAAATTCTTGTATCATACATGTGTTATTTATACTAATAACATAGATTGAGTTTTTGTGTTTTTTCACTTAATATATGCATGTTGTTATATTCACTTATATATAGGTTAGTTGAACAAAAACTTTGTTGGGCTCATCGTACCTTCATGTTTTCTTTAACAAACTTCAATTTTTTATAGTGGTGAAGGAGTAGAATTTATGTGCTTAAAGGCAAAAAAACCATGTATATAAAATGAAAATGAGTAAGAACTCAAGTTAGTCAACTAAAGAGTGGGAAAAAAAAAATTATAAAGTAAAGTGGTGCAAAAACTTTGGAATGTTATTAGTGTTTTTTTTTTTTTTTTTCATCATCAGAGTCAACTTGCTAAGGTAAGTTAGGGAATTTATCAACGTATATGGGCCCTAGCTCATCAGTATAACGCATCAATTCCTTGATATGTAAACGGGCCTTATTAGGATTGGGCCATTGCATGTCTTTCAATTATTTTCTCCTTCCAAAAAGCCGAAATGTGTTTGGCATAAATAAAACTTCTACCTTGGATTTTGTGATGTGTAGTCGATGAGAGGAAAAAATAATAATAATAATAAAAGAGAATGAAAGAAAGAAAGGAACCCTAATCTTTAGCTATATGAATTTTAATCGCTATTTAATTGCATTAATATCTCCACTTGTAATAGAACATAATGGACCAAAAGCTCGTAGATTGCTTACCTAGATAAAACAATATATATATATATATATATATATTGTGATATGAATATCTCAGTAATTTGATTGAGTTTTGCTAATTTTGTGTCTTTGATTTGAAAATATGTTACTAAATCAGTTATATGAAAGTGAATTTCTTATATCTATATAGAAAATCATTTCGGTAATTAAACCTTTAACCCAATTTAACACCATGGATCAATATCTTGAGTTAGTGGCAGAACTTGAGAAATTGGCCTAATTAGGAATGTTTTAAAAAGATTTGGCTTAATAAAATTAGAATAGGGATTACTAGACTAGATATTTTAATCTCAGCCTTATTCGATTATCTTACATGTGGAAAATAAACTCAAAAAAGGCTTTTTTGAGCTTATTTGGGCTTTATTTGACTTTATTGGACCTCAAATGTGTGTAAATGTGTTTTATGCCTATTTAAAGATAAAATGAGCTTCTTTTAATTATTATAAGCCCTTAGATAAGTCCAAGCCTATGTCTAGGCCCATGAAAGTTTGAGGAGAAGATAAACTTCAATAACAAGGCTTAATCCCAGCCCTTCATCTTTAAGCCATTCGATAGATAAAGTTAATCCCCAAACTCTATAAATAAAAGGTTTCTCTTCTCATTCAATTCATTTAAAGTAATGGCAAGCTTGAGACAAACAATAAAACTCTATTGAAATCACTTTAGAGAAGATAAAACAAACAATTCATCAAGAATGACTCAAGAGCGATCAAGAATATCGAGTTTGATCCATTATTGCATACGCGCATTCAGGATATCAAGTTTCCCATTCTTCCTTTCACGCCTCTTCTTAATAACATCCCTCCACGTATAGGCACGATTGTTGCACATAATCGACCAACTACGACAAATCAACAACCCCACCATATAATCCATATTATCAAGTAAACTTAGTTGCTATTCCACAATACATGTATAAGATTTTTCCAGGATATATATATATATATTAAAGATGGATGTATAATGATAGTTTTCTTAATTCTTATATCTACATTCACAAATAAACACAAATATTAAAATATCTTAACTATTTTAAGGTAAAAATGATATTGGACATATGTTCATATGTAAGTTTTTATTGGAAATGGATAGAGCTTAAATGTTAGTAGCAATTACAAAAAATAGTAAGAAATACTAACCAATAGGAGAATAGAAAAGGCTAGTATCGTAGCTTGCTATGGTCCTTAAATTGGTAGTGGCAAAACATTATGGGAAAAGATTTTATAATTTTTTGGAAAAAATAATATTTACTTCTTATTTTATGAAAATATCTACAAATAACTATAAAATATTTTGAATTTCAATAAAAAAAAAAGAAATGGACCTTTTAAAATTCTTTAGATAAGATTATAAATCAATAACCGAAATTGTCTACATCGTTAAAATATCTTATGATATTATGATGCCATCATAATGATATCTAAAAAGTAAAGGTTGCAAAAAGTACAATGATATTTTATACCATCTAAAAAAAATTAGATTTCAATTATTTTCTATCATTAATCTATTAACACATAACCTTGAAAAATATGCACCAACTAAATAGTTAAGGGGCAAAAGAGTGAGAAAGAACTACTACTCATACTTAGAGAGGTGAAAGGAAGGACAATTAATTCGTTCAACCTTGATACTTTTTTATTGCATCGCTCTTGAGTCTATCTAATACTCTTTGTCATGTTTCTTCTATCTCTTCCATATATTTTGTAAAGTTACACAAGAGAGTGCTGCATTGAGCATATGATAATCCAAAAAGTGAAGGTTCACCCAACTGAAGGAAGGAGTGTTGTAAGCTTCATAAGGCCAAATATTTGCCCATCATACTCATTGTTAGCCTCATCAATCATAATTTTATAGTCTGTAACTTTCCCAATTGACTTGACGGTGAATTTATTGCAATAAGAGAGGCAGTAATCTTATCATCCTGGCGTTTTCCTCGATAGAAGGAGGACTGCTCATGATCTTAGAATCTACGATTTTAACTCCAAAATAGTTGACTTTATTGACATTATCTTTTAAAAGAGCTATAAGTAGTAGCTTTAATTTCCAAAAGAACCAACAGCATTAACAGCAATCTCAACATTTTAAGAAGTACAAAATATCCACAGGAGAATCAGCGGTTTGAATTGCTCTACCTTTATTAGTCACGGTTGCCCCAAATAGGAATGAACTACTTTAGGGTTCAAGTTTTTATCCAAATTCTTTTTCTCTAGCTATTTTTCTTTTGAGCAATAGTTGTATATTGTTAATTTGGAGATTTCCTATAACACTCAACACAATGACTCAATTTGAGGGGAAATGAACTATATTTTGGCAAATTTTCAGACATAACTTGTAGATAAAACCCACTCTTTTTACTTTATATCAAGATGTATTCTTTATGTCTCCTAGAGACATTACGTTTACTAGAACTTAGGCTATTGAAGGCCTTAAAAGATTTGCAATATGTTCATCCAATTTTAAAGAAGTCCTAAATACAGATGCCAATGCAAACAATGTGGATTTTTTCAAAACAATGGACAGTAAGATAAGGAAAACTAATCAATATCAAGATAATGAGTGATAATCTGAGAAGATGGGAGAGACAAAAACAATTTTATCGCATGGATGCTCAAGAAGTTAACATTCTAAATTTTTTTCTCTCATTGTAGATGTAATCTTCTTCAAGTGTTGGATAGATTAAGACTTATCCTTCATCGAGAAGCCCAATATAACCTTAAAGCCTTTAACAAATGAAAATCCCAAATTTCAGTCAGGATTGATTAGCATGTGAAAAAAGCTATTAGAGCAAATTTTAAAGGGAGCAAATTTTTTTAATTTCATCATCATCCAAACCCACTTAAGTTGTACTTCCTTTTAGAATAGGCTTAAAAGAAGAAGAATATCTCAAGATAGAAGCAAATGATTTTTTTTTTTTTTAAGTGACTTAGGGAATAAGCTTTTATGTAGGTCTTATCAACCATGCCCCATTCTCCAAGATGCACCATAGTGGAGAAATAGGTATATTTGCCCTTTCGAGACAAACTATTTCCTAAAAAATGGTTTAGGTAAAAATAATTCGTGAAATACCATTACAAAATCGCATTTTGGGAATGTAATTTTACTTTTAACCTACAATTCGACACGTAGCAAGAAGGGGAGTCAACATTACAAATAAAACACATATCGCATTTTGAGAATGTAACCAACATGCAGTTCTTCTAGGAAAAAAGTGCTCCCCACCAAACCCCACCCTACCTCTACCCCCCACAAAACCCCAACTTGCAACAATCACCTCCGATAATGAAAATGATACGGTAGGTAAAAGTTAAAAAAATAAAGACAGTTTGTGCAATTCCAAACTACAACTCCAAACATTGGCAAAAAAATAAAAAAACTACAACTCTAAGTACAAACCTAAAGTCTAACTCCAAACCTAAAGCCAAACTTCAACTCCAACTCTAAACTTTAGCTCCAAACACAAAACCAAACCTCAATTCCACACTTCAAACAAGTAACTCCAAATGCTACATAACAAATTGAACAATAAAAGGTAAATCGAAACAACTATAGGAAAAGACATAACTAAGCATACATTTTTGTAAATATCATTTACATAGTTCTAGAATGTTAGCACTATTCTTATTTCTATACAACATGAATCTATTTAATAAAGTAAACATGTGATCTCTCTATCCCCTAGTGTGACGCCTCCTCCCATAGCATGCTCTACCATACTACATAAAAAGGTCTCTCCACTACATGAATACAAGCTTAGTTCATCCTCCCATGAAATTTGACAAAGTCTACCTGTATGATGCCCTTACCCATGTCAAAGCCTACAGAGTGTCTCTTGAAGTAAGGAGCATTCAGAGTGATCATCAATGAAGGGGTTGGATCAATGGCAAGTGTATTGGATTAATGGCAAGTGTAAGGAATAACATGAAATCCGATTGTGGCTAGGATAAGTCCATAGGGTGGATCCTCATGCTAGGGTGACCCATGATGTAATGGAGAGTAGTGTAGCTCTAGCTGGTTTAGAGGAGGAGTAAGATATCAAGTCAATGATAGATGAGACCTATCTGCAAGTGGTTATTGGCAACTAACCCTAGCACAGCCACAGCCTCATCCTCTAAAGTGTACCGAATGAGGAAGAAGATCAAGGGCTCCTCTTGATTTCTTGGAGGGTATAATGTAACACTACCATAACCCTTAAGAAGCTATCTTGCAAACCAAGTGACATCTCGTACCTGTGGTAGTGTGCAATGATCACTATCAATGCGAGCCCAACCATCCACTTACATGGAAAGAAAATCTATTAATCATTATGTAAGCAAATAAATGAGCAAAGTACTTAAGGTTGATGTGAAGAACTTACCATAGCACAAAATAGTGCTCCAGTATGCCTTATATATCGTCTTGTGTGTACTAAATACCAAAGATAGCACTAGGGAATGACCCCATCTGAAAAAGCACTATCATAGTCCAATTCGACAAGTGTCATCCTCCGTTCCTCCCACATGTAGATCCATGCCGCATGTCAACATCTCCAATCCTCATCGACCTTCCCCCTTAAGTCAATTTTGTGGATGGCATCTAAGGTGTTTAGATCCTTTGAGAACCCTTACACTCCATTGAACTGCCGCACCACATGATCTAGAAGGTGCCACTTTACAATGTGAAAAAAAAAAAAATCAAAGGCACCCAACATCCTTTAACATGACATTGTAGCTTTTACTGAGATTTGTCATCATAAATCCATACCCATACCCTCCATCAAATGCCCTAGTCTACCTCTCTTTGGGGATATTTCCAAACCAATTAGGTGCTTGTTCCTTTTTTTTCAACAATTCCTCTATATAGAACTCATGCTCGGCTCCTGTGCTTTTAGACCAACTGTAGTGACTAGCTTCTTCAAGGGTGCACTTTTGTACTTTGTGTTGAAATTACTAGCTACATGCAAGATGCAATACCGCCACTTCGTAAAATGGAGAACGCCATCCAACATTCGACTCCCTAATGGCCTCTCTTATACTAACCGTTCGATCTAATATAAGACATATAGTTTGCTAACTACGATGTCTTCCAACATGTTGCTTCAACAGTAGAAGAAACGTTGACCATGAAGGAAAGGATTCCTCATCCACCAATACAAACGAAAGAGGGACTATGTGGTTAGCCCCATTCATGCTACAAGCAATCAACAGTTTATGCTTGTATTTGCCATACAAAAAGGTCCTGTCAATACTCACCATTGACCTTCAGTTTTAAAATGCATGCACGCATGGACTAAAATTCTAAAAATCTCTATGGAATACTTCAATTAGCTTGTCATCCAAGACTGATGGCACATACTCCCAAGTGGCACAAGACCATAGGTTAGTTAACTAGATAACATTTAATAACTGTGGAAGCTCCACATACAACCTATCCTAGTCATCATAACCTTTTTCAATCACTCTCCTCTCGCCATCCCATACTTACCTCTTCGTTACTAAGTACCCAAATCTATCTAGGATAGCCTGTCTAAGCATTGACACCTCTATACTAGGTTCATGACTCACCTAACCAAGAAAGTACTGAGCCATGAAGCTGGAGTCCAACTATGGATGATCTTAGTTTAAGACAGGATTGAAGCAAGTAAGTGGTCCTTCTACAATTATGACCATAAAGTCTGTGTCCATCCATTTCTGGCATGCCTAGAGCCTCCACCTACAACCCTTGTTCTTTTCATTGCAAACAACACACTAAAGCTTCTTGTTTGACTCATCAACGTGAAAGTTGTGATGATGCTTTATATGAAAGGACTTAACTACATATATTAAATCGGCTTTCCTTTCAAACCACATTCCTTTCTTCAAATCATTACTAATACTTATCTCCTTTGATGAAATCGTAACCTCCTCAAATGTTATATAACCATCGCCTCCAAGGACACTATTGAAGAATGGAATCGGATGCTTGAATGTGGTGGCAATCAAATGACTAGCTAATGGAGTACTTTGCTTAACAATGGGTAAAATAGGAACTACTTCGTTTGCTGGATGCAAGGGATCATCTGTTGTATCTAACTCATCATCTATTGTTGCTTCTTTTGAATCATAATCACCTTCATTTTCACTTTCAACCTATTCAATCTCTTTTGTGAAATTATCACTAAAGGGTAAATCCACCTACTCCGTATAAGGCTCTTGGACATCAACCATTTCTTTGAAGACAGTAGGAGCATCAACACTTCCTTGAAAGGCCATTGGACTGTCCATTGATTGTTACACCTAGATGTCATTGTCATAAAGCATAACGGTCGCCATAACCCTATGAATAGGTTTATTTCCTTCATTTGTCAAAGCAAAACTACCTTCTAACTCGATAAATTGTTCCTAAATGAATAGACGAACCACTTCTTTAACATATTCAATCAACCCCTCCACATCATCATCATCATTAATAGGGCATAGAGAATAATACAGTCACATAGAACTACCTAAAACTATAGCGAGCTGCCTATGGAATACCTCAACGATGTATGTACCAACATTAACTCCAATTGTTCCACAAATTTTCTCTATCAACTCAACATAGCTCACATCCACTCTCACCTTAATTTTCTTAACTGTAAGCCTATCATAATAAACCACGTTTGCACCACCCAATATATTCCCATGAGCACAAATTGAGAAGGTTATGTTATACCCCATTATCCACAAATACAAATATCACAAAATTTAACAAATCAAGACAAATATCTCTTTCAACAATTTCTATGCTGCAATAGAAGCCGTAATGTCAACCAATTACATTATCACCTGCACAAATGGAAAAATTGCACACTACTTAAAGAGAGAAAGTGTCTAGGGTTTGTATTGTAAGTTGATAAATTGCTTTGTAAATGTAAGGAGAAATGCAAGCTTACCTTATAAACGTACACTAGGAGTATGGGTTTAACTCACGCTTTGTTGATTTTGATGTAATTTCGTTTAGAAATCGCGTTTGAAGGAGGGTTGAAGAAGTGGAGACGCTGTATATTTTTTTTTAGAGAGAGAGTTTGCTATCATGAGTGATAGAAAGGAAGGGTTGAAGCTGATTTAAGGGACATAAAAATCACATCTTTGAAATGCGATTTCAAGGCTCTAAACACACCATATTAATAAAGCAAGGAAAACTCATCTTCATTATACAATTCTTAAATTGCATTTTCGTTATGCAATTCTAAAAAATACGTTTTCATTATGCGTTTTTTTCATAATCTCGACTCCCCTTCCTGTTATGTGTTGAGTTGTGGGCTAAGGGTAAAATCGCATTCCCAAACGTGATTTTGCAATGGTATTTGACAAATTATTTTAGCTTAAACAGGTTTTTAGGACCTATTTCTCCACCATAGTGTGCTTAAAATAACACTCTTGCTTGCAAGTTGAAATTCGGAAAATGCATGGGCATAAGACCTTTGATTGAGAAAGGACAAAGGAAAACTAGATGAAGCAAGAACACGATCAAAACAGGCATATGAAACTAAGAAAGTCAAAAATGAACTTCCAATGAGAAAAACAGGGAAAAACTCAACACTTTGATTAGGAAGCAGGCATAAAAGGGTCAGAACGGAGAGAAAAGTTCTGGATTTAAAAGTAACAAATGTGGAAAAACATATGACGAACAATGCAGAGACTGCTATTATAGAAAATGAAATTAAAACGATGAAATAAGGAGAAAGCTAAGAGTTTTTGAGGAAAGAAACGTCGAAACGCCCAAATTCTGTTGTTGTATTTAAAAACCCCCAAATTCTCTATATTTTGACTGTGGCATTTAAATCCTATAACTTTATAGCGAAATTCAATTTCTTTATATTTTAAGTTTGTTTTTTTATTTTTTTGGAGTTTAGACTACTTAAGCCTATCTTTCAATATTTTCTATACTGCATAGATATTTACATATTATGATAATATAATTAGAAATTTAAGACTTATCTATTAGCTTGAAATATAAAGAATTCAATTGAATTTTACCATGGACGTTGAGGTTAAAAATAAATAAATAAATAAAGAGAGTGAGAGAGAGGGAACAGTATATATCCAATATTTATCCCAGGTAAGGGCAAGTGATGGATAAGGACTTCAGCAAAGATCAAACTTCGTCGGTCCAAATTCGTATACGTCAATCCTATTATCTTCCTCTTTCTGCTCATTTGTGGATGAAGATTGTCGTGATGTAGAGCCACCCATCAACTCGGGAAGTCAAATGGGGCGGCATGCGATGTTATATTGGTTAGCTTTAGTTAGCCCCACCATTGAAAATTATTTGGAGTGGTGAATAGTTGCATGATCGGTCAGAAATCGAGATAATCTTGTATGATAGTGTATGTGATCGTGAGCTCCAGCCTGGGCCTGGGCCTTGAGCCCAACATCCAAATTATTGGAAGTACTTTCGTTTTCAGATAAATCCTGTTAATTTTTTAAAATATAACTTTAATATTCATATAATTATTCAAAACAATGTCATGAAATTAGGGTAGATCATAAAACCAGTTTAAGATGGACCCGTATAATCAATTCAATTCAATCTAATCAAACTATAAAACCAGTTTAACCTAACCCTGCTTAAAGCTTTATTCGAATATGGTTCATCCCTTTAACTCTTAACCTTTTCAAATATCCATATCAACCATTTAAACTAGACCTATCAATGTTGATTCAAAGTACATATATATCCTAACCATCCCTAAGTCTCGATATTATCACAAAAAGAGCCATAATGGGTTTCAACAGAAGTGAGGGATTTATGCGCGAAAGATTCTTTTAGGAGTCTGTAAGGTTTATAATCACTTAGAATAAAATAATTAACGTTAAATACACCTTTTTATATCGCAATATTATATGTGTTTAGACCGATTATATTTAAAATCAAGTATTAAACAAGGATGAATAAAAAAATTGTACAATCGAAGCAGGACTTATTATATTTAACTTAATATCAAAGCTTCCTTTCTTAGGAGATTTTATTAGTTACTCATAATTTTTTAATCAATGAATCTTAAGGTGTGTAAAAATGAGTAAAAGAAAAGAAAAAGAAGAAAATGAAAGTCACTTAAGCAACATAAAAACAATTGCAAACTTGAAAAAGTAAGATAACTTTGGTGGGAATTAAACCATGACCTTATGTTTGAAAGGTCAGACACATAGCCACTTAGCAAACGCCTAACAATTAGCATCATGCTAAAAAGCGGTCTTTTTCCTTTAATTATGTGTTGGAAAAATTTGAACCTTAATTTATTTTAATAAAAAATTAATAATATTATTATTAAACTGAAATAACTTTGGATTTAAAATATAAATATAATAAATATTTTCTTCTCATAAATAAATTTTAATCATTAATTTTTTCTCAAGTTTGGCTAAGCATGACCTTTTTCAGGCCCCCATAGGACCACCCCCGCATTTAGATCTCGCTTTTGAAAGCGTGCCTTGAACATTCACGACCATGTACCATGAGAAGAAAAAAGAAAAAAAAAAAGAAAAGAAAATAAAAGATTAGATTAAAATTTAAAATATTACATAAGATTAAAAAAAAAAAGGGAAAGAAAAAAGGAACTCCTATGCTTCACTTTTTAGTTGTTGAATTTATAATTAATATTTTTTATTTAAATTTTTGTCATTTTTGTTAATGCTAAAATACTCATATATCATATAGAGGTCTACTGTCTACTCATTCAATTTTATAGATAAAAGATTATTATTATTATTTATTTATTTATTTTGCAACATAAATATGGTATATGTGGATCTGAGTCAGATGCATCACGAAAGTGACTTTAGGTCCAATCCCATCGTCTTCCCCATGAGGTTTATGGCATATTAAATATTTGGAGATGCAGCGAAATGTCGCTATCCCGTCAACTTTGGAATCTCATTAAAGCAAACAACTCGATCACAATTTCGTGGAATACAAAACCACTCTAATAAAAATTGATATTCCGATGAATATTTCTTACGTCTTAGTACATATTCAATATTGTTTCAGGTGGATAATGCTTAAAATTTGGATTTATCTGAGTTTTGCATATAAATTACAAATATAATAACTAATTGATTTTCATTTGGCTTCGAATATGTTTTACAATCGACAATTCAATCCGGCCAAATATAGCCCATTGGGTATAAACGTTGTCTTCTCGTAAAATGGTATAAGTTTGCATCCCTTCTTCTCATAGTAATTAAAATTTGGGTCCACTATATCAAAGCTTTAGTTCGGTTATCTCAAAGTAAACTTGATCAATTGAGTCGCAGATCTATTTGAGGCTAATTCCTCAATAATAACTTTATTAGAGTTCCAACTTTTTGAAAAATAATTTTTGAGATTTTTTTTCCCCGAAAAGTATAACTATGTTACTGGATACATTGACCATAGTATAATTTTTTATTTTAATTAAGCGAAAATTATAAGAACAGGATGAATATTTTGGTATTTTTGTAAACTCGCGACCTATATATTTTATTTTGACAAACACGAATTTGATTAAAATTAAATATCGTTGATTAATCATAAGCCAACACATATTTCCATATAGTTATCAACACAAAGTGATAAAACACAAGATCTTGTGTTTGTGAAACAAAAGAATAAGTTCGCAAAAGTACCGAAACGCAAGTTATGTTTTTTTAATTCCAATGATTAAGCACTGCAACTTTATCCTTTGCTAAAATTTCGGTTCACATTGATTATTCTATTGCTTTTCAACAGCTGGAAATTCACTCAAAAAATAATAATAATAAAAACCACGTAGATGGATTCTTAAAAATCAAACCTGATTGGCTGTTTCTGGCTAATCTCCAAATCCCAATGGCATACTTTTAAGAGATAACTTAAAGATTTTTTTACGGTAATATTAGCATAATGTTAATTTTAGCAGGTTATTTTATCTCTTCTTCTTTTTTTATTTAGTAATCTAATTAATCTATTATTCAGGTTATGGGTTATGCTATTTTAATAAAAATAATGATATAGATTTAATAAAGTTAAGGTAATGCTATTTTACTAAATTCCCTTAAATAATTATTGCTGAAATAAAGTAATTAACATGTGATTGATTACTAAATAATCATTATAGCCGACAAATATGTCACGATTTATCCACCTGCCCTCCGCTTGATTAAATTAACCTACCTCTCCGGCCAGTGGCTCTAATCTGCTTCATAAACAAACAAATCCACATAATTTATACTGTGTGTATAATTTTATATCGACGTCCATCTATCGTATCTTTTAAATATCATTTTAACATTTGGCAAAAAAAAAAAAAAAAAATTCATTTTAACATTAGTTTGAAGATGAACCATTACTCTGTTTATAATTTTATATGATTGACGAGGAATGAAATGTTAGGTTTCTATTTAGTGTAGGAAAATGTGAAAGAATGAGTTTAGACGTAATGGAGGTAAATTTGGTTGGATAGTAAAAATTATAAGCCCAATCAAGTTTCAATTCAATTTAAATTAGATATCGAGTTGTAAAATCTTAAGTCAAGCTTAAAATTATATCATCTCGATTCTAATTATTTATAACCTTAATTTTATCTACAAATTTAATGGGTACGATGAGACAAGAGAGTGGATCCAAGTAGTTCAGCATGAAGAATATGCTCATCTGGTTAGAATCTGGCCTAATAGATGCTTCCTAGCGGACATTCCTTTTGAGATGTTGCTACTACCAGCTAGTCATACCTTATCTGTCCGTTCGTCATTCCAAACTGGTGGCTGTAAAAGAAAAAAAACATTGATCGTGAGAAAATGACCTCTCCCGTGTAACATTTTCCTCGATTTTTGTCTCTTTATTTCCTTTCAATAATGAAATGATTTATGGGCAATAATCTAAGTTGCCCCTTTCATGGAAGAAAACTCTAACATTTAGATAGCATCTTATTGTAATAACTAAACTAAATAAAAAAAATTAAATATTATAAAAATAAGATAAATTAGACAGTATAAACTTATTATATCATATTTATTTTATACAATACCAGATATAAGATTTTATAATATTCCTTACTTGATATATATAAGTATTAAACTCGTTATTGTATTTTGATATTTATACCCTTAATATTGTCTAATATATTTTTTATTTATATTTTTATATCATTTAAAATACGATTTGAACAGGTTATTAAACTCATATAATTAAACAAATTATATACTGAATAAACGATTCAACCGTTTAAGCCTATTGAACAGGTGGATCATATAACTGACAGGTCTGTTTGCCATTTAATCCACCTATTCAGCCCCTTTTTTTTTACCAAATGCTAAAAATTTTCATCTCTCTTTAAAAAAATTAAAGGGAAAATAAAAAGATAATTTTATTTCTCTACAATGATTTATAATTAATAATCACATTATATTTTATTTCTCTACTATAATTCATAATTCTAAAACTAAAGAAAATTATTTATCCACTACAACCTCTCTCGTTTTGCTTAACATCACTTATTATTTTAATATTATAATAATATTAACTTTACTTGACATAAACCTATTATTTTGAAATAGAGTAAAATTTTAATGAAAAATATAAGTTAATCGTATATGCAATATTAAAACTTATTATTTAAAAAAAAAACTACTTGAAAATTAATAAAAAATTAAAAATTATTAAAATTAATAAAAATTAAAAATTAATAAAAGATTAGAAATTATTAATATAAATAATAAATTTTCAAATACAAAAAAAAAAGCCAATTCAAATGCTAGCTAATTGACTCTTGAACCATCGAGTTTATTAAATTGGTCCAAAACTATAACCAATCAAGCCAGTCACCATTCGACCTTTAGTTGGCTCGTAAACCAGTTATTTTAGACCAATTCGACCCGATAACCTAGTCTACATCCACGTAGCGTTTTGATAGCATCAAATATTTTCTCTAGCGATGTATCAAAACTTTATTGATATATTGTAACTACTGATATATATGCACGGTGTATAATACTGGATCTTTTCTCTAGACTCGTTTACTCGTTTGTCAGAGCTTACTCTGTAGGAAGACGGTGGGATTAAATACTTAAGATTAAATAATAATAAAAGGACTTTCACATGTCCATAAACGGGAGTTAGGTGTATGTGCCTACATTTGAACGTGTGTACCGAGGATGGCTTTTCACATACGCACTACACCCGAACCTCATGCACTGCAAATATCTTCTTCCTGGTGGCTGAATGTATTTAATTGGTGGGCTGGTTCGATCTTTTAAAGGAGAAGTATTCATCAGCATTGATGTTCCCAAATGGGATAGTGTTGAGTGCAGTAAGGTTTATGAAATTTGACGTGTGTATCAAGCTAGCTAAATAAAATATATAATGATTATAGAAAACGAATCAAGTCTGCTTTGAAATTTGATACTCATTTAAGTATAGTGGGAAGAATAAAAAGGTTAGTTAGGTGAAATAAAAAATGAATTAGGTCTTAACAATACTGGAAACCTTAAATAACGAAGAACTCTTAGCATACACCAAATCCGCAATGTGGGGCATAGAAAATAATGAATAATTATATATAAATGATATATTAGATTTTCAAAAAAAAAAAAAAGAAAGTAATTTCCCCTAAGAGTATTTTTATTAATGAAATTCTTAAATAATCTCTTATAATGTCACGCCAGTATCCTAAGATCTTATCTCTATTAAGGAACTCTTTGCTTTAATATTAATATCATATTGATATAAAGGCATGGTTTGAAATTAAAATAAATTTGAATAGAATGAAATGTAATGGAATAAGAACTAAAATGATAAATCCATTACTATATTTGAAAACGTCATCAAAATCTTGATTCTATTTGGATATTATATTTGGTTGTAATATATTGAGATGTAGTATAGTAGTATTTATCAAAAACGCTTTTAATTATTAAATGTTATAATTAAGTTGAACGATAAATAAATAATTTTCAATTAATAATAATTAATATAAGCAAACTATGGAATCAAAATTCCCTCTTAAAGTTAGAATCCAAAATCACAATTTTAACTCCTAAAAACACTTCTAAATATAAGAAAAGGAATGGATCTATAATTGCTATTTCATTGCAATGTATTCCCAAAATACGACAATTTAAAAAAATGGTTTTTTAATATTTATTTATATTATTTACATTATAAACATTATATAAAACTAAATATTATGGTACCTTCATTAGAGTTGTTTAAAATAGTTTCAGTACAAGGAACACCTATTGAGGATCCTGGCAGATGAAACAAGGTAAATGAATTCCCAATAAAGTTTCACTACATTAGGTTTTCTGCCAAGAAACATTATTAAAGTTGCTTTAAATAGTGACCAAAAAAGTAATGGACACATATCACACGTGACAACCATGCTAAAATACTCTTCAATTCCTTTACTTTTCTAAATTTTTTTTTTTTTAATAATCTGTCCCACATATCATTGGACCACCAAAATGGCTTTATGTGTAGGCTGTGTGCCAATAATAATAATAATAATAATAATTGTCATGTATAGAAGCTCCAACAAGGAACGCCAAAATGGCTTTATGTATAGGCTCGTGTACCAATAATAATAATAATTGTCATGTCACTGCTTTTAGTTCCAACATAGCATTTCCAATGAAGCTTTTACTTCATTTATAAAAAATATTAAAAAAAAAAAAAAAAAAAAAGGCGCAACCATCCCTGCAGGAATATGCTCCTTTTAGTCAAGAATATGCTGCTTAATATGCAAAAGCAAACCTCAAAAACTCAGCTCCCATGGCTAATCATTAATTCATCTTTAGGAATGATTATACATATGACAAGTGACATTGCAACCACAACCATTGCACCAAAAAGTGAATCGGAGAAACGTGGGAGTGTGAATTTGTTGCAAAAGGACTTTTGGTTATGGATATTCCAGGCACTTTCATAGGAGTTTTATATGTCTGTTTAATAAATTTGTTTTAATAAATATTATTTCATATGATCATTATTTATTTCTTTGCCGGGGGAAAAAAAGAAAAGAAAGGAAATACGTTCTTGATAAGTTTTTCTGAAGTGCTTGTCAGTGAAACCAACGTTATAAATATTGGATTTAGACAGATACCTCCATGTGAACTAACATGTCTTTTTCTTCAATTGTTCTCATATAGAGAGAGAGAGAGAGAGAGAGAGAGAGAGAGGTGCAAATATGCTTCTTGGTCTTTGTTTGGTAAGAGGTAAAATAAAGTGAGATAGTGAGAAGGGAAGAAAATATGGAGTAAAATAAAAGATTCTATTGTTTGATAAAGGGTGGAAATAGGAGAGGAAAAGGGGAGGAGATAATTTCCTAGGTCCCATTAATTTTCACTCTCTTCCAAATTAAAAGGAAACCAGTTAAAGTGATCCGCTATGTGCAGATTTTAATTTAAAGTATATACATATTTATGAAAAAAATAGTAAATTCACTTAAAATATTATTACAATCAACATATTAATTATGTTTATCAATAAATTTTTTTAATATGGTCATTTAATTTACAAATTTGATTTTGTATGATCACCGGTAGGCCTTCTACATTTACAAATAAAACCACTTTATTTAGAAGACTTACAACTCTTTAAAAATAGAGCTTTGTCATTTAATATTAAGATTTTTTTTATGATCCCATTCATATCTTTTAAGGGAATAATCCAACCCTCCATTTCTCCCTTCATTTTATATTCATTAAATTTAAATCATTAAAATAATTATGTTTTTAATAATCTAGATCATGATAAAATAGAAGGTTGTACCACTCCTATTAAAAATTTGAACAGGACCGTAAAAGCTCCCTTTATATTAAGTCATGTAAGGTTGCAAAGATTACCATTCTATAAACAAAAAAACATCTCTTGTAAAGCCTAATAGTAACTAAAATTTCTCAATAGTGAAAATTTATAAGCGATAACATATATAAATTATAAACAAATAAAAGAAACAATAGAAAAACTATAAACACTTAAATGCATTTTATAAAAAAAAAGATACATTACTAATTAGAGCCGAGTAAGTGAACTAAACAACCTAACCCGCCTTACCGAGTTATGATCCAGAGGTTAGCCCATTTTGGCTTACTTACAAATATGGATGAAATCTCTAGCCCGACCTATCTCGTCACAAGTTATTGGGTTAGGCAAGCCAATCGCATGTAAACTCAATCATATGAAAAAGACTAATGAAATTAACATATGGAAAAATAAAAAATAAAATAAAATAAAAGGGAATCAACAAGCTACTCTAATCCAAATTTCCAACAAAGTGTCATGATTTACCCTACTAAGAGGCACATATATCCATAGTCATGAAAGGATCAAATATCCCAATCACTCGAGAAATTACAAAGAAAAATGAAATCAACAATCTATTTTAATAATATGTTTGCTTCTTGGTAAACATTCTCGAATAGATAAACAAATAATTCTAATAAGAGAAAAGTACAAATTTAGAACTAATCCTTTTATACCTTTTTTATTCTAGTGTTAAACGTATCACAATTTCTATTTAAACTGTCAATGTTTACAAAAAGTTTTCAAACAAGTTCATCATTATTGTTCCATTAGTTTTTCCATAAACAAGGATACATAGCGCAATATAATTGGTCAAAAATAATTTAATAAAATAAAATAATACATATATATTATTTAAGAAGGCTACTTAAAATGTAGAAAAAAACATAGAAAAAATATAAAAATATGAAAAAATTTAATAAGTAAAAAATGAAAAACAGTACAATAGTGCTTATATACAGGATATATACATATATATAAGCCCCATGTTTTTACAACTCAGTTCCGAGCGGACAATTTATAACATTCACGAAGGTAGCTCAATTAAGTTAATACTTTACAAGTAATTTATAGGAAGTAACTTATAAGAGTAAGTCTAGGATACTTTGTGGGTTTTGAATATAAAAATAAAATAATATTATGGCTAAAATAGCTAATTTTATTAAATTACTTTATACGTATCAGAAATATGTGATTTAGAGATAAAAATTAACTAAACTCTAAAGATAAATTATTTAGACTATAAAATTTTAGAATGATATAAAACAATATGTAAAAATAGTATATTGACTTTGGATATAATTATTATATATAAAGATATACTCATAATTATTTAAAATACCCAAAATTATATAAAATTAACTAAAAATTATTAATAAAAATATTTAAAAATGAAAAATACATACATATATAAAATTAGGGGGGATCAATAGAGTTGGTGTAGCTTTGTGTAAAGAAAACTATTGATTAAGGATAACTACGTTAGGACACTTAAACATGTTAAATTGAAGCGGTATTTAGGACACTTAAACCTGAGGAGAGATAAAATTGGACATATCACCCATACAAGCTTAAGAATTCCAAAAAATGTTCTTTGCAAGCTCTTTAGAGCCTTAGGGTTTAGAGAAAATTCTAAGGAATTAGAAGAAAGTAATAAGAAAACTCTTACAAAAATTTGATCAAAATTGTACAAATCAAGCAAGTTAGCTGTTCAAAAATCTAAGAAGCTGTTGGGTATAAACCACCACCTCAAGGTGGCAAAAGGAGCAACACTTAGTTAGGCCAACAAGGGGGTAGTAGTCATTAGTAGTTGGATAACCTAGTTTTTTAATGAGTTTTAAATTTGTTTGATTTTCTTCAATTTTCTAAAAAACATTAAACCAAGTCCGAAAATTATGAAAATGTTTATTCTGAGATACTTTTACATATATAATTTGAGGAAAATGTCAATTTGTGAAAATGTTTAATTGATAGATATTATTCTTAAGAAAACACCAAAATCAACACCAATTTCAAACTTATTTTAAATACCTTAATGATGTAGTTTTGAACTCAAAATTTTTATAAGATATCACTACAATTGATGAAATATTACTATAAAGAGATTCTGTCCAGAAATATTTTCTAAAATTCTTCTAAACTTTTGAGTTATTAAATCAAGAGAAAAATGTTATCTTTCAAAGTTACTACTTAATTAACCTTAAGGGAAATAATTTGTACTTATTCTAGAGGTGTTTTATATTGACTTTTACTGAGCTTAATGACATGGAGATGGGTGGATTTGAATGGAAGTAATGATATGCTACAATTGGTATTTTTGGACTTGTTTTACTTAAAGTAAAGTTTAGGAGTTGAGGAACAAAGGTGGAGATGTGTTAACGAAATTTATGAAAAGTTGAATTGATATGTTATAATGAGTTTGAATTGGAAATAAGGTACAGGAGTGAGCAACTTAGTGTAAAATATACAAGTTTAGGCTTCATTGAAGGATTCATGAAAGGGTACCTAAGAAGGTTACACTAGAAAAAGAGAAACTTAATCTGAGGGTCAAAGACTTGTTCAAAGAATTGGCTAGTGTAAGAAGTTTAGCTAAAATTGCTCTAGAGACTTTATTAGAAGCTTACTAGTCAATAAGACTTATGTTAGATACTTTGTTAAAGGGTTCCTAGCCCAAAACTTATGTTACACACACATGTAGATTCTTGTTCAGAGACTTTACCATTAAGTTAAAACTTAATAAATAATTTACTCAACTTACTTAAACTAGGTCACAACAACACTTAAATCATTAAAATAACTTCATATAATTTGTATTTAGCAAGAACTAAGATAATTGTGGGAAATGTTAGGGATTCTTAAAGGAAACTAAAAGTAAGGCTAACATATGTCAATATTAAGTAAGTTGGGATCAGTGCTTCATAGCATGTTGGAATATCTTTTCAAGATACTTAGAGAAATAAGAGTACTTGTTTATGGCTATAGTTCGATTGTCTATGCACATGCTATGAGTGTGTTTCAAATATTGTTTTTGTAGTTAGGGGATGGACTCCTTATGGTGTTTTCTAATTGACGTTACATTGATTGGTTTGTCTTAAACTTGATTGATCACCTATAAATTGGACTAATACTAACTCAACCTTAAGCTCTAACCTGATGTTCATGGCAACAAATTAGGGGTAATGATTAGGATGTCAAACCAAATATCAACACGTGGAAGAGAATAGTAAAAATGGTCATTTTATCATTCTTAATCGAATTAAGTGACCGCAAGGTTGGGACCATTGTTCCAAGTATGTCTAGGAAGATGGGTATTCTTTATTACACAAACTCGCGTTCAATTTGATGGTATCGCATTGAAACAACTTAATCTAGATTAAAGCGAATGTAATATCTCTAACTTCACAATGGATCAATTAAACATTATGTGATGAATTTCATTGGTTCGTTACATTGCATTTCATTAATGTTTGATAACCTTACCTCATTGTCGTACCTCTTATGACTCCATCCCTTCTTATTAAGCAAGTTATACTCATATCTCTATAAACTATTTTACAAATGTTGACTAGTTCTTGAAGATGCCAAGTTATAAACATCCATAAGTTAGTATTCGGCGAGTCAAGGTGTGAGGACTTGAAGCCAAATCGATCATCCACTCTTTTCTTTTGTTATTTTTCTTTTCATTTTGTGGGAAAGCTATAAGGGTCTCTTTAAGTGGGCCTATAGTTTTTGAAATGCTAGTTGATGTTATATATAAACATAAACATGTCCAACTTGTAGAGTTGTAAAGTTCCCTTTGAAAAACTAAATCTTTTTATGTAAATACGTATGTATTTTGAAAGTAATGAACTATCAATGCTCCAATAAAAGGGTTTTACAAAGCTATTCCACATGTTCTATATATTACAGGTGCTCACCTGACTGTTTTAAAGCTAGTTAGGTTGAATACGCCTTGTATAAACTGTATCTACGATAGTAGCTTAAGGCTTAACTTCTACCTTAAGTTGGTTCACACAGCGAAATTGCTATAACTCCTCAAGTTTGGAGCATGACAATATATAAGTAAATAAATAAAAAATCAAAAGATCGGAAAAAATAAAAAGCAAAAAAAAAAAAAAAAAAAAAGAAGAAGAAGAACTATTAAAAATTATAAAAAAAAAAAAAGTTCCAACTACCCCCTAACCATAGGGTGGCAAGAATAACCAAGTGATTAAAGTAAGTCATAATGTATTAAACAAAGTAGGTCATTTCAACCCGCCACTAGTAGTAGGTGGCTACCCTTAAGGTAATGGGTGACCACCAATCTGAAGAAAATGAAAAAAAAAAATTAAGGTCTAAATCCAATTGGGTTTAAACCGATCTCTTCCTTTTTTTTTTTTTAAAGTTTTCAACCTGGTGGGTGGTCACTACCTTGCCTGAGGTCATAAGCAACCACCTACCATCAATGGTGGGTTGAAACAATCGATTTTGTTTAGTGGATCGTAACTCACCTTAGTCTCTTGGCCATTTCAGCCACCTCCTTGCCATAGGTTGGTTGAATTTTTTTTTTCTTTTTTTAATTTTATTTATTTACTAAAAATTTATATTTATATATATATATATGTTATATTTTGTTTATATATACATATTGTTGATAAGGTATTTTAAACATAAGCCCCTTAGGCTCACACAACCTTCTTAAACCATAAACCATCCTGCTTGGGCCTATGGCTAGCCTTATCTACCAATACCCAACCTGATTATTATTATGTCCCAAAACGATAAAGTCGTAACAATCCTGTCATGCAAACCATTCTAAAATAAAAACTAACCATACAGCCGCTATCTTAGATCTAATATGTACAAGGAGTCTACGACTAACCTGCTTTAAAGTAAACAGTTCATAAATTAAATAAATTATTTACCTATGAAAATATGATAATATATGTATATTCACTAAAATTTCAATATTATAAATAATGTTTATAAGCTTACATTGTACTATATTTCCTAAACAATACATTATCCAAAAGTGAAAAATTATAAATAAAAGCTACGACCTTAAAACTATCTCTATTCTTTATATGCATTTCCTCACTTCCTAAGATTCAGTAGTTACTAGCCTCAAGATAAATATAAGTTACTTCCTAGCTACCACCAGCAACAACATCTATAGGGATGTGAGCAACTACAACTCAGTAAATTAGAACAGTAACTTAAAACTATACATCAAATACAAGTAAGGTTATCAACCAATTTAATTAGATGTAATGCATGTTCAAGCAAATGTTATCACATGACGTTATTCGATCCATTGTAAGATTAAAGAAATTTCACTCACTCTAATCCGGATTGAGAAGTTTCCATTAATGTAACAGCTCATGACCAAACCCAAGCTTATGTAATAGAGGCACTGCTCCTCTCATGACTACCTTCGAATCATTAACTTCACCCTTGCTGCGACCTCCTCACATGTTACTTAGTTCAACTAAAGATGAAGAAGAGACCAATTATGTTATCCAGCGTTATCCCTTTCAAAGAGGTCAATATTTGGCTAGAGAATCCTGAGTTTCCCCTAATGGGTTGCTATACAAGTCTGATTTATGTTTACAAGTCATATATTTGGTTAAGTCCAGTTTAGGGTGATCAATCATTTTATACAAATCACACAATACAAGCTAGAGTAGTAAACCAAATCACATCATCAACTCAAAAACAACACATATGCATAATCGACTATTTAACAAGCATAATCAAATACAATTTCAAGCCTCTAAGTACTACAAATTATTACTCCAAAATACAGCAACATATTAATCCCAACTTACTTAGACTCTTCGCTTACCCACTCAGGGTGCAACTTGCACAGGTCGTTGCCATTAAACCCTATAATGCAAATGTTGTTTCAACACATATGTAATTATCTTATATAAACTCTATTCTGTAGTACTTTTATGTTATCTTTAGTTTAGGATTTAATATACCTAATTATCTAGGTTTTTAAGTCTTTTACAATTATTCCTAATTTAGGTTGAGTTCTAATTCAATTTTTTAAGTCGGTTTCTAAATTAGGTTTTTAACTCAGTTTTCGATTAGGGATTTTATACGAAAACCCTTGGAAATCATTCCAACCCATAATGTGAAGTTAATCACATTATTTTCAGATATCCTAACTATCTCTTTTAGTCCCCGACTAATGTTTTGGTTTATGCGGTACATCCTAATCCTAATTTAACTACCGAATTTACTCCTAATATGAGAAAAATTTACATTTTTCATATAATTATATAAATTGATATTTAATATCAGATTTATTTAATATTAATATTATTATAATATTATCACTTTTGGTGTAATATTTTATACTCATTAATATCCTATATTTACATACTATGTATTATTACATAATTCACCCATAAATCACCTATTTAACACTTCTAACACTATATATATCATCCTTCATCCTCCAATAATATATCAAATTTCTAATCATATCCTAAATCAGAAATTATATCTAATTCACCCTAAATTACAAGATTAACTTAAAATATACCATTTACCTCAATATTTAATATATATTATGCATAATATACACAACTAACGCCTCAAACTTCAATAAGTTACGGAAAATATATTATAATCTATAAATTATGGTTGTTATATTATGATAATGAAAAGTATTAATATAGTTATATATATATTATTCTTCAGTATACTGATTTTATGTCCGATTTTGCTAAAAATTGGCTTAAATTAGGTAAATGACCAAATAAAATTATAAGATTTAAACTAAATATTTCCAAAATCATAAATAAGCTTTAGAAGTCATTAAAAATTAGATTCATTAAGGAATTTAATTAAAAACCTATTATTTCTTCCATATGAAAAATAGGGCAAATAAAAAAATAATTTTAATAAATACTAAACGTATAGTTTATCAAAAAAAAAATTTTATTTAAATTAAATATGTCATATGAGGAATATGTACACTAAAAATTGGCTGAAAATAACATTATTTAATATTTTTGAAAATTCATACAAAATTCGTTGGAATCAGACCTATTCTTAAGGAACCTATATATGAACTTATAATTTTAAAAATATGGTTTGATATTATAATTCTACATGAAAAAATACCTAGGGAAACCAAATTTCATAATTTTTCATGTATATTTGATGTTTTCACTAAATTAAACAAATTAAAAAGGGAAATCAAAACTCATCAATCGACAAGCTTCTAGCCACCAGTAGTGGCTCCACCATTGTTTACAACTCTAGACATGGGGTCCACTATCTAGTGGTGGTGGCCATTTCTTTCTAGGAGGTCGTTGGATATGGATTCCCTTTATAAGCCCTATTTGCACTATAATTTTATAATTTTTTGTAAATTTAGTTTTTCCTCTTTTCTCTCCTCTTACTAAATTTTTCCTGATTCTAAATTGACCAAAATAAGTTTTGATGATGGTTTTCTGAATTTATAGGATTGCTAGATATTTTTTTTTTAATTTTCCACTTAACAAGTGCCCCTTATTCTCTTCCAATTTACTTTTTATTTGACCTAATTTAATTGGTTGGTTTTCTTTCTTCATTCTCAGCATGCCATGCCCCTATTTTGGATAATTTCATATTTTTTCATAATTTTCTTGATTTTTATTTAATTATTTATGAATTTTCTTCAATTATTTAGTGTTATTTTAACATATTTCTAGTATTTTAAATAATTTCTTGTATTTTTACCTATACATAAATACGTATATGATACAAATAAATACTCCTAAATTACGTATATGGTATAAATAAATACTCTTAAATATTATTTAAGTTATTTTATGATTTTTAGTTTATATATAATTTATCCCTATCAATTCATTAATTATCAAAACTCGTTTTACGTGTTTCCAATAAATAACGAAGAATTTTTATATAATTCAATATTATAATAATTAATTATTTTGTTATTTATTTTCATAAATCTAAACTCACGGGATCACTTTACTAATATTCCTAGTTTCGTCATAAAATTTGAACTGAATCAGACAATTTGCTCGATCATCCTAAATTTTACGAATCGAATCCTGAACACTTAATTATAGGGCTTACAGTTATCTTATTGGCTAACCTCTTTAAAGGATCTTCAAACAAGTCTAACTCCTCCAGGTGACCTGTCTAACCTTGGGTCTATCACAACAGTTACTGGACATATGGATAAGGCCTAAAGACTCGATCAAATATCATGGACCTACGATTCCGGAACACATCGAACTCTACACTCCCACTACTTAGATTGTGCGAATGTGGCAATATGCCAAATGTGCTCCCTTGATTCACAATGGCTGATGGACTGTCGACTACTGGTCCTCTTACACGTATGCACCTCCGAGGCTTTTAGTCACTCGCCCAAAAAATTCTCTGTAATCAGGTTGCCAAGGACGAGGCACAGTTTATAGGAGAATAGTAGAAGAACTCCTTGAAGGCTCATCTCGGCCATACCTTGCTTTGTTAAGCTCTAAGTACCAAACATTATCTGTCGAATGCCAAAGCTGAAAAGCTGAGTGCCAAAGCTGACCAACTTAATACTAAGGCCAACAACCTTATTCATACTACACTGTACCTATCACCCAGACCCCTTTTCTACCATGGCTAAGGTGCGGAGTGCTAAGGCCCACTTGCCGAGTAATGAGATCCCCTTCACAACGACCCCTACCCTTCAGCCTGCTATCTCTATTACTTTACACGGCGACGCCTACATTTGCTACTAGACGGAACCAATATCTCACTACCACCTATCCTTTCATCTAATAATGTACTAATTTTCTCTTTTTATCATTTGTCCTATATATCCCTTTTCATATATACTAGGAATCTCTTTTAGTTAATACCCTTTTATAATTTTCTTGATTTGTAATGTTACTTTAAGGACTTATTATAAATAGTACCTTCTCCTTGTAGCCAAAATCATCTTACATTCTTGACAAACATTTTGAATATGCTTAGTCCTTACAAGACATTCCTCTCCAAGTGCATTTCCATATACTCTTATCTAGTCTTACCAAGTAAATCAAGATTAGTGGCGAGTGGACCTTAATATTAGTTTGTACATTACATCAAGTGAAGTGTCAAATCGTATTGTGTTCGTAAGTAAGTCATATCCTCCGAGCAGCTTCATGTCAGCTACTACATTCAATTCGCTGACCTTACCATTCTATTTTCTTTGATACTTCAAAGGACCCATTTGGTTTTCATTTTCTACAGTAAGTCTTAGTGATAACTGAACTCTTAGGCACATCATATAATCTTAGTATCAAAACTTGAGGTTGTCACCAAAGGCTATATAGACTGGTTACTGTTGGCATATTGTTCTATCTCACTCTGTTTTACATTAGAAGAACAAAGTAAGTTCGCAATCACTATTATTTAATGATTTTCTATGGTGTGTGTAGAGAAATCTTAAGTATAGTGTTTCCTAAAAGTTTTATAGTTGAAATGTCGAATCTTAGCATTCAAAGGGGATAAATGATGCCAAGAGTAATGCTTATAGTCGTGGTTGTGGTCGTATTACCCAACAAATACTATGTATTACTGATGAGCAAATACAAGACCTTACTACTATTGTGGCCAATTTAGCTGTCTTAGTACAAAGAGTCATAGAGACTAGGCCACGAGAAATAGTTGTTGTTAAACATGGTCAAGAGGTAAGAGATAGGCCAAGAAGGTAGATGGATGAACAACAAGCTCTAGAACCGATTCATATGAACCAAGCTCTACCCCAACGTGCCGACAAGGTTGTGAGAAGGAGACTCGAGCTAGATGAAGTCGAAGAGTTTGATGAGGAAAAACAATACGATGTTGTTAAGGAGTGTGACCTAAGGGCACTTTGAGAAACCGAGCATCTCAAAGTGCAAATCCCCAGCTTTAATGGATTTGGCAATGTTGATGACTACTTAAATAGGGAGGAAAAGATCGAAAAAATACTTGACTTCTATGATTGAGGATATTGTTCGTATTAGAGTAGCTACATTAGAATTTTTTGGATAGGCAACAATGTGGTGAAAAAAGTTGCAAAACGCACGCTAGAGAGCACGCTGTAAGATTCAGTTGTGGAATGAAATGAAGAGAGTTTTAAGAAACGTGTTTGTTCCAGAGTACTATGAACAAGACACCTCCCATCACCTCTAAGATTCGAAACAAGGCAGCAAGTTTATAGATAAGTATGTACTAGAATTCCAATTGCTGATGATTCAATGTAATGTCAACGAACCCGAAACCTAAACCATAGCTCGATTCATTTCTAGGCTTAAGACTGAGATTGGTCATATTGTGGAGCTGCAAAGACTTGGGAGTCTAGATGAGGTTATTCAAGTGGCATAGAGGGTTAAGAGGCAGAGGCAGAGCTAAATTAGCTTACTTGGATTGTCGAGCCAAAGTAGTGTGCCAAGCCGAAGTAGCATGCTAAGCCGATCAGATTACAGCCAAGTACTAAATAGTTCCGAGATAAACCGTCGAGGGCAAGTGCTGAGCCAACCTAAAGAGGACCGAGGTAAGGGTAAGGCTAAAGAACCTGAGGTCCAAAGAGACCAAGGTCAAAGCTCGGGAAGGAAGACCTAAGAGATCAAATGCTTTAAATGTCTTGGTTATGGACACGTAGCTAGTTAATGTTTGGACCAACGTGTCATAACGATCAAGGGAGACAAGCCTCAATTCGAAGTAAAGAGTACTAGTGAAAGAGAGGAGGAGGTGGAAATTAGCCTAACGCTAAAGGAGTTTCAAGAAGACCCTGATGCCCTTACAACTCTTGAAGTAGGAGCCGAGTATTATTTTGTTATGCATTGATTCCTTAGCACTTTTGTGGCTGACGAAAATACACAAAGGGAGAATCTCTTCCACACGAATTGCAAAGAGACTGGCAAGTTATGTACCTTGATCATTGATAGAGGAAGTTATACCAATGTTATAGTGTAGGGAGTAGTCAAGGCCATGAAGTTGCCGACTCTTCTGTACCCTAAGTCATATAAGATTCACTGGCTAAACAAGAAAGGAGGTTTACCAATTGCAGAGTAGGTTAGAGTACCAATTGCCATTGGCAATAGGTACAAGGATGAGGTGTTGTGTGACATCCTTCCCATGTGCGCTTCGTACATCTTACTCAACCGACCCTAATTGTTTGACTTAAGGGCATTACACGATGAGTATAGGAACACCTACATGTTCCAAAAGGACAGGAAGAAGGTGATACTAACCCCTATGAGTCCTAAGGAAATGCAAGAGGCATAAGATAAGGTTGTCAAATCACTACAGCAGAAATCCTTGGCAATTTCCTGAGCTCAATTTGCCCAAGAAGTTAAGGCCGAAGAGTATATGCTCCTTTTAGTCAGGAAACTTTTTGAGTTAAGTGAAGTTGAGAACTTACCTACCAAAGTGTAGATAATTCTAAAGGAGTATGTCGACCTATTTCCTGCCAAGATACTAAAAGGCTTACCACCTTTAAGAGGCATTGAACATTGCATTGACCTTTAGCTAGGAGCTGTGCTGCTAAACCAACCTTCCTATAGGCTCAATCCCGAGCAAGCAGCTAAGCTGAAGAAACAGGTGGACAAATTGGTGGATTATGGATATGTTCGTGAGAGTATGAGCCCTTGTGTCATGCCAGCATTACTAATGCCAAAGGAAGATGGGTCATGGAGAATGTGCATTAATAGCCAAGCCATCAATAAGATCACTATTAAATATCGATACCTGATCTTACAACTTGATGAGTTACATGGTGCTTACATCTTTTCAAAGATTGACCTAAAAAGTAGCTATCATCAAATATGAATGAGGCATAGCGATGAATGAAAAACTACTTTCAAAACAAAGGATAGTCTGTACGAGTGGTTAGTGATGCCGTTTGGTCTAACGAATGCATCAAGTACTTTTATGCAACTCATGAATCATGTGTTAAGGTCACTAATTAGCAAATGTGTTGTGGTCTATTTCGACGACATTCTGATCTACAGTGCTGACCTCACATCCTATATTGAACACTTAAGATCCATATTCAATACTCTCCATGTAGAGAGGTTATTCAATAACTTAAAGAAATGTGTGTTTTCCTAGAAAGAAGTCGTATTCCTCAAATACGTTGTATCAAATGAAAGAGTCCAAGTTGATGATAAGAAAGTAAGAGCTATTCTTGAATGGCATGCACCAACTAATGCTACCGAAGTCAAGACCTTCTATGGTCTAACTGCATTCTATTAGAGATTCATTTAAAACTTCAGTTCCGTAACGGCACCATTAACAGAGCTGATCAAGAAGAACTTTGAGTTTAATTGGTCAGTGAAAGCTCAAAAGAGTTTTGAAAAAATAAAGTCCAAATTGAAATTAACCCCAATACTTACCTTACTAGATTTCGCGAAAGCTTTTGAGGTAAAATGTAACCCGTTTAAAGTCAACATTGGTGTTGTCCTTATGTAGGAATATAGACCCATTGCCTATTTCAACGAGAAACTAAGAAGAGCTACCATGAATTACTTAGCATATGACAAGGAGTTCTACCCACCATGAATTACATCGTCATACCCTCATTACTACAATGCAAGCAAAGGTACTTGGATTTAATACCCTACCCAATTAGTTTGAGCATGATCCGTATTTTAGGCCTTAAGTGGCCAATTGCAATGTTGGAGGAGTTATAGATGGGTTCTACATAAGCTATGGATTCCTGATGAAGGCTAAGCAAGTTTATATGCCAAGTGGTTCGGCTAAAGACCTACTCATCCGAGAAGCTCATGCTAGAGGTTTAGTTGGCTATTTTAGAGAAAAGAGGACGATTGAAATATTGAAAGAACATTTCTACTGGCTTAGGATAATAAAGGTTGTGCACCAAATTCTTGAGAGGTATGAAGTATGTAAACATGCAAAAGGAAGGAGAGATCCGTATGGAAAGTACACACCCCTACCCATACCTAAGCACCTATGGACCAACCTAAGCATGGATTTCACGCTCGACCTTCCTTAAACACCGAGAAGACATGACTCAGTTATGGTGGTGGCCAATTGGTTCAATAAAATGAGCCACTTCATTCCCTGCCACAAAACTAATAATGCTTTATTTGTCGCTAACCTCTTTTTGCAGGAAATTATGCGATTGCATGGACTGTCGAGAAGTATTGTGTTCGATCGTAACTCGAAGTTCACGAGTTTTTTCTAGAAAACCCTATGAAAGAAACTCAGCACTAAGTTTATGTACAGTACTTCTTGCCACCCTCAAAAAGACGGCCAAACCAAAGTAATAAACAAAATAGTCGGCAACCTCCTACAAGCAGCTGTTGGGAAGAACTTACATGATTGGGACCTATGCCTACCTGTCATTGAGTTCACTTACAACCAATCAGTTCACAGCTCAACAGGTAAGTTACCTTTTAAGGTCTTCTATGGACTTAACCCGAACTTACCCTTGAATATAGCTATCAGTCCAACCTTTCAATGGGAAATCAATCCAGCTTGCAATGCATTGAGGAATTCCAAAAGTTACATCAAAAAGTTCTTGAACAACTGGCACAAATTGTAACCCGACAAAAGGAGAAAGGAAGCTGAGGAAGGAGACGAATGGTTTACAGTCCTGGAGACCTTATCTAAGTCCACCTCAATAAAGAGCGTTTCCTTGGAAAGAGAACGAACAAGCTTTCCCCAGATCAAATGGATCATTTAAGATCCTTAAGTGCATCAATGATAATGTAGATGAACTTGAGCTGCCCAACGGATATGGTGTATTTGCTACTTTTAATGTAGTTGACCTAACACTTATGTACTCAATGAAGAAGAGAGTCAAGATTTGAGACCAAATCTTCAACAATCCTGGGTAATTGATAGACTACCGACCACCGGTCCTCTTATGCGCATGCACTTCCGAGGCCTTCAATTACTCACCTAAAGAATTCTCTCTAATCAAGTTGTCGAAGACGAAGTGTAGTCTATAAGAGAATGGTAGAAGAACTCCTTGAGGGCTCATCTCGGCCATAACCTACTTTATCAAGCTCCAAGTGCCAAAAATTATCCGTCAAATGCCAAAGCTGAGAAGTCGAGTGCCGAGGCCAACCAACTTAGTACCAAGGTTGAGGAACTTATTCATATGGCAATGCACCTATCACCCGGAACCCTTTTGTACCAAGGTCGAGGTACCGAGTGCCAGGGCCCACTTGCCGAATGATGAGATCCCCTTCATGATGAACCTTGCCCTTCAGCTTGCTATCTCTATTACTTTACACGGTAACGCTTACATTTACTACTAGTACGAAACTAATATCTCACTGCTACATGTCCTTTCACTTGACACTGTACTATTTTTCCCTTTTTGTTATTTGTCCTATTTACCCTTTTTCGTATGTACTAAGAATCTCTTTTAGTAAATACCTTTTTGTAATTTTCTTTATTTGTAATGTTGCTCTAGGGACTTACTATAAATAGTCCCTTCTCCTTTTCTTACATTCCTAATAGACATTTTAAATATACTTAGTCCTTGCAAGATATTCCTCTCCAAGTCTATTTCCATACACTTTTATCTAGTCTTACCAAGTAGATCAAGATTATGGTGGGTGAACCTTGGCACGAGCTTGTGCGTTATATTAAGTAAAGTGCCACCGTATTCATAAGTGAGTTATATCCTCCAAACAGCTTCACGTTAGCTATTGCATTTAGTTCAACAGCCTTACCATTCTATTTTCTTCAATACTTTAAGGGACCCATTTGGTGCTCATCTTCTACAAGAAGTCCTAATGATGACTGAACTACTAGGCACATCGGTGGTCCGCTTTTATAAATAGCTCCAAGCATTTTAAGGGTAAACTATCTTGACTCTTTGCATGCTAAGCCTCTTTTACAAACCTAAAGCTTCTTATTTACGTTACTTTTTTATAAATACTAACTTATGCATCAGACTAGCTACATCAGACAACTCCCTAACGCCCTTTACTGTGTTTTATTTTCCAGGCTTTAAAGCCTAACTTTATAATACTCTACTAATAGAATCCTTAGACGACACATAATATATGTATATATGTATGTATGTGTGTGTGTGTGTAAGACCCATAATTAACTACTCGAGGTTCGGTTTATAAAATTTAGGACGATCGAACAAATTATCCAATTCAACCCAAATTTTATAATAAAGCTAGGAATACTAGTAAAAGTGATCTCATGAGTCCGAATTTAGCAAAATAAATAATAAAATAATTAATTATTATAATATTGAAATATATGTAAATTTCTCGTTATTTATCAAAAACACATAAAATGAGTTTCAATAACTAACAAATCGATAGACATAAATTATATGCACACTAAAAATCATAAAATAACTTAAATAATATTTAGGAGTGTTTATTTATACCATATATGTATTTACATATAGGTAAAATCACGCGAAATATGTTAAAATAATATTAATTAATTAAAAAATTCATGAATAATTAAATAAAAATCAAGCAAAATA
The DNA here is from genome assembly GCA_024138015.1 of Lumnitzera littorea. Classification (NCBI taxonomy): domain Eukaryota; kingdom Viridiplantae; phylum Streptophyta; class Magnoliopsida; order Myrtales; family Combretaceae; genus Lumnitzera; species Lumnitzera littorea. Next base: position 110,272,657 of record JAMXBB010000001.1, read on the forward strand.
TGAAAAAAAATGAAGAAATATCCAAAATTTGGTCGTGACAACTTGAGAATAGAAGAATCAAAATCAACCAATTAAAATTCATCAAATAGAAAGTAGAAAAAGGATAAGATAAGGATAATGTTAAGTTAAGTTAAATTAATGAGAAAAAATATCTAGGCAACTCTATAAATACCTAAATTAAATGAGAAGCTCATTTGGTTAGTTTAGGATCCAAAAAAATTAGAGAGAGGAGATAAAAGAAGAAAAGGTATTTTTACAAAAAAATCATAAAAATCATGTGCAAATAGGGGTTATAAGGAGATCCCTAACCCGACAACTACCTAGGAGCGAACGACCACCACTACCACCACACAGTAGTGGCAATGCTCAAAACGGTTGACAAAGCCACGGCAGCCAGCGATAGCCAAAGCTACCAACTCTAGTGAGTCCAATCTTCTTTCCAATTTTACTTATTTTATTAAAAATACTAAGTATGTTTAGGAAATGATGAAATTTGGTATTCTAATGTTTTTAAGTATGTAGATTTAGAGAAAAATATTATTTTGATTTAATTACATCTGAAAATATATGATGCCTAAGAAACCTTGCAAAACCGAAAATATTTCAATTTAGAAATAAATTATCTTAGGAGTATAGTTTTAGGCTTAAAATTTTTTTGTAGGTTAGTTAAAGTATTTAAAATAATGCTATGAAGCCCTTTTTCATGAATGAATTTTTAGAAATTTTAAATGATTTTTAGGCCTTAAAATTATGCATAAAGTGGGTAGTTTTGGGCTAATTAGGTAATTAAAGGGACAATTACTGATTTAGTGCATAATTATATATTTTAGGATGTTGAAATCTAATGAAGTATGATATTTATAGCATGTAGGGTATTAGTGTAATTATTAGGATATTATATAGTAAATATGTAATAGGTAAAAATGATAAATTTTAAGTTAATTTGGAAATTTAAGGTAAGTAGTTGTAAATTTTGATTTTGGATGAATTTAGATATTTAAGATGTTAGTTGATGTTGAGGGATGATATTTGAGGTGATGGGAATATTAAATGTATATATTATGTACATATTATGTACATATTAGGTGATAATGTATAATATATAAGAATAAGAAATTCATGAGTAAGAAAATATTAAGTTAAAATTGATATTATAATAATAATAGGAATATATATAAAATCTAGTAGGAGACTTAAATTTAAGTGTTTATATGAAAAATGTAAAATTTTCTCACATTGGGAATAAATTCGGTAATTAAATTAGGATAAAGGGTATACCATACAAATTAAAATACTGGTTAGGGTTAAATATAATATTTAGAATACTCGAAAATAATGTGATTAATTTAACATTATGAGTCAAAATAAATTTCTAAGGTTTGCATATAAAGCCGTACTCAGAAACTGAAGTAGAACCTAATTTAGAAATCGATGCAAAAACTAAACAAGAACTTAGCTTAAATCAAGAATAATTGTAAAAAACTTAAAAATCTAGATAATTGGGTATATTAAACCCTAAACTAAATATAACAATAAGTGTTATAGAATAAAACAAATCTATAGTAGTTATGTGGAAAATTGAAACAATATTTGTATTATAGCGATTTTTGGTAATGGCCAATACGAGTCGCACCTCAAATGAACAAGCAAGGAGTACAGGTAAATTGAGATTAATACACTACTATATTTTACAATATTAATTTGTAGTACTCAAAGGCTTAAAATTGTATTTAATTATGCTTATTAAATAGTGGTGGTGTGCATGTGCTTGATTATAAGTGATGCTATAATTCTAGTTGTTGTTTTGGCTTATATTTGTATGAATCGTTTAAAATGATTGAACACCTTAAACTAGATTTAACTAAATATGTGACTTATAATCCCAAATCTGATTTGCATCGTAACCCATTAGGGGAACATTAAGATTCTCCAACTAAGTACCGACCCCTTCGAGAAGGACAACGCCGAATAACATAATTGATCCCTTATTTATTCTTAGTCAAACTAAGTAACAAGTAAGGAGGTCGCGATAAGAGTGAAAGCAATGGTTTGAAAGTAGTTATGGGACGAGTGGTGTCTCCATTGCACAAGCCTAGGTTTGGTCATGAGCCATTACATTAAATGAAACCGTTCAACCAGGATTAGAATAGGTGCAATTTCTCTAATTTCACAATTGCACGACGAATCGAACAATGTTGTGCGATGGCATTTGCTTAAACATGCATTGTATATAACTAATTTGGTTGATAACCTTGCTTGTTTTTTATGTATAGTTTTAAATCTCCGTCCCAACTTACTAAGTTATAGTTGCTCACATCCCTATAAATGTTGTTGAAAGTGCTAATTAGGAAGCAATTTACATTTATCTTGAAGCCAGCAAGTGCAGGATCCTAATAAGTAAAGATATAAAACTAAAGATATAATACACTCACAAGTTTGGATTTATCTTTCAAGTTTTTATGTATTTCTCAAGTAGATTATATTCAAGCGACTAAATCTTGTAATACACTTAGATTATTTTAAAATAAATATGTATTTCTTATAATTTCATAGGTAAAATAATTTATTTAATCTATAAGTTGTTTATTTTAAAACGGGTTAATCATAAACGCCTTGTATAAATCAGGTCTAAGATAGTAGCTGAAATGTCATCTTCTATCCTAGAATGGTTTATACGGCGGGATTGTTACGACTCTACCATTTTAGGGCGTAACAATGTATGTATGTGTATATGCTTTCCCTTTTTCATTTTTTAACAATTTTTTTTTATTTTTTATTAATTTTCATCTATTTTTTAATTTATTATATTTTTATTTTATATTAATTACATGACTAATCAAATGTGCTAATGTGGCACAAATGGATGGAAAACATAATAGCCTTTAACGAAAGTCTTTATTTAACAGTGCTTGCAATCGTAGAGGACATCAATAGATAAAAGGAAACCTTAAGGACTCAAATAGAAAAAGTGCAAAAAGGAAACTTATAGTTTTTCCTTCTAATAATGTCATGTGACGTTGGATTTTCTACCTTTTCTCTTTTCAATTATTACGAGTTAGTGGGCCAATTTGTCCAGTAATGGACAGGCCCACTTTAACCCGTGAATTAAACGTGATGGATTGAAAAAAAAACTTACATATAAATGGGTCGAAATTCTTAACCTAACCTAGTTTTTTGAGAATTAAACAAGATGGCCTACATGACTTGATTTACATGAGCAAATTTGCATGGACAACTCTATTACTAATGAAGAGTATAAATAATAAAAGTTTTGAAATTATATATCATAAGGAGCAAAAGTGAAGAAACAACGTTAGATTTCCATTTTTTTTTTCATTTGTTAATATTTTTTAAAGATATATTAGAAAATTTACATTGTATCTATTTTCTGCCTTTAGTAATGATCAACTTATTTGCATCTATTTGCAAATCAAGTTGAGATTATTTAGATTTTTAAACTATCTTACAACTTCATTATAGCATCATCATGGTTTTTCCTATAGTCTCCTATAATCTCAACCAATTACACATGGATGTAAATGGAGAAACTGTAAATGCAGAGAATCCAAATCCAATTAACTTTCCTTTACTTCTCCTTGTCATCATTATCCAAAAAAAAATTAAAAGTAATCTTTCCATTATAGTTGTTTCCTTCTTAATTTCTTCTCTCAATACTAAACAAGTTATTACAATTTACTTAGGTTAAATAGCCAATCAATTCCCCTTTTATTCCATAAAATGTTGATCTTGCATCGTTTAACTAAACTTATAGACATTGATTAGCTATTTAATACAAATTGTTTTTACCTAAAGTATTGAATAGGAATTCATGTCCCCACCATTATGAATTTTGAATTGTTATTTAATGGTCCTCATCATCTTTGCCATAAATGGTATATCCTTATAATAAGCATCACATAACTAGTTCCACAGAATGGGTATAATGTTTATTTTGACTTTTATTCCAATTTAATTTCTTACATTATTTTATATCATCTAAATAATGTAATGAACATATAATAACTACCATTTATATTCCATTTCTATTGAATTACAATTTAATTTTTCCTTTGTTACAGTAAAGTGAATATTATTTTAAAACTAGGGATAAAGAGGACATTTAGTCCCTAATTTTTTTTTTTCTTCAAAAGAATTTCGTTTTTTCAAACTCTAAATAGTCAACCTCCAATCCTTTTATTCCCTCTCTCCCTGTGGCTGAAACTGCAGTTGCCCCTCTTTTCATTCTTGCACGTCTTTTTCACCTTAAAGAACATGCATAGAGAAACTCATTCTAAGGTGAATTTTTCAATCCATTTGAAGTCCAAGCATTTTTCCACTTATCATTTTAAGAAACTGACAAGCGAAACTTGGAATGTTTTGTGTTGTTGCAAAGATCTTCAATTCAGTGCATTGGCATTGTGGAAAACGGTAGAAATCGTAAATTTCATAAGATTTCGTAATGTTGGTTAAGAAAAAAAAGAAGAAGAAGAAGAAGAGAGAGAGAGAGAAAGAAAGAGAGCGCACTAATAGTAGGGACTTCTGGTTGAAGGTGGAACCAAAAGTAGGTGATAATATGGTGCTTTATGACTATTTTGTAAATCACTGCCAGCTTTGTATAAATGCTTAGGGTGTATTTCTCTTTTCCTTGAATTCTAGATAAGGTTTATTTTAATGTCAAATGATTTAGCTGTTACTTAGGATATGAATATAGATTTTGAATTAGGATCTAAAAATAAGCTAAATCTGTAAATCTATGAATAATACTTAAAGATTAGCAAGGAGAATTGGTAATTCTTGGTATAATTATGAATTTAGGGTTATAATAGAGATGGTGAATTACACAATTATGTTTTTAAGATTCACAGTTTTAAAATGAGGTTTTAGAATTGATACATCTGTTTCAAATAAAGCTCAAGATGATCTTTTGTCTTAAAGCCTCCAAACTTAGAGAGCTAGTGAACAACGTTCACATGTGTGCATAAATTGGTCAAGTTGGTTGAAAGGAAAAAGTATTTAATCAACCTAATTCATGGGTTAGTCAATCAAGTGAATAGTCAACCAAACATATAACCTAATCAACTAAGTTTGCTTTAGGTGCAATGAGGTTGACCATTTACTATAGTAGCTAATTAAGTTGGAGGATCTAAGCCAACCTACTTTAGATCGTAGAAGATTAGTTAAGTAAAAAATTCAGGTCTTGATCAATAATTTTTAAACGAGCTAACAATAAGTCTACAAAAGCTCGACTTGTTTATAACCCTATTTGAAACATATTATTTTGAACTCTTGTTATAATTTGTAATGTTAAATAATTAAATAAATAAAATAAAATAAAATAAAAATGAAAAACTCTTATCTCAAGTCTATCTCTTTTTCCCCCTTCCTACGGAATATCTCGAACCCAATTCTAGTCTATGCTCGAGGGTTAATTTACTGAGAAGGGCCTCACCTATATTAAAGAGTGAATTTACCAAGATATAAGCCTGTAACCTTCTAGCCTTATGTTGAAATATCCCTTCATAGCCAGTTTAATGGCAAATGGCCAATAATTATACTATGAGGAGCCTTAAACGTAATTCAATCCCACTCCAATTCCTAAGATATTAATTTGTTTAACTATTTCAAACTAAAGGGATGTTTAGAGAAAAAGGAAAAAATTAATATCACGTTTGATATAAAAGAATATACTCAGAATAGAATCATATGTTCAAATTTTATTTCCTTTCTCATATTTCAAAGTACTTTTAAAAGTTGAAATCGTAATTCTTTAACTTTAAAAGATAATTTGATTTCACCTATTGAAAGGCAAAATTGCAATTTAGGTTCTGTCTTATTAATTATCATTAATTAAATTACTCATGTAACTTTTAATTTAATTATTAAGGATATTTTTAATAAATACTACTATATAACATTCTTTTACATTCTATTTTTTAGATATTTTTAAATATTAAAAAAATTATCATTTTAATTTAACCTATTTCATTTCATTTCAATTTATTCTATTTGAAATGTTGGCAGATCCATATTTAAATCGATAAAGAAGAAAAGAAAATTCACATGTTGTGTGTCCACTGGCCGCCAAAAATCCCTCCAATTGGATGAATGCTTCACTCATCAAAGCCGAGGTAACTTTACGTTTCAGGCCCCTCTCTTAACACTTTAGAATGAAGGGGGGAAAAAAAAACCTTACATCCATGCCCTTTTTTAAGTGTCGAGGCAATTAAACAGTTTCCAAGTTTACGTTCCTTCTATTTCACCCATATATGATATTCTTAAAAAATACCATATATATAAAATGAATAAATTATGAACTATTTAATTAAGTTTGCGTAAAATGGTTTGGTAATTAATTTTAAACATGCCAAGGATTTATCACCAATGTGATGTAATGTACTTACTAAAACAAAAATGAAAAAGCTTTTTAGTTTCTAAATTTTGAGCTAAATGAAAAAAAAAATTAAGATTAAAGAAACAAATGTAAAGACAAGCAAAGCTAGGGATAATTATCCAAGAATTATTTGTTAGATATAGATATATTCTTTAAACTCTTAAATGCGCTTCATTCCTAGTAAAATTATAAATCATAATGGAGTACATTTATCTTCCATATTATCATCAAAACTTCTATGCTATTGATAAAAAGCCTTTATTAGCCATGATTCATAGCTAGAAACTTTAAAGTGGAAGTAGAGAAAATTGGTGGAAAAAGAAAATAAAAGTAAACAAAAAGAAAAGGAAAGAAAATATGCCTTTGTATCATATTTTGAAATACAAAAGAATAGAAAATGAATAGAATGGTTTCTAAAAGTAAAGAAGTAAATATAATAATAAAATGATTCCATTTCATTGCTGAATTTCTACTATGGTCCAACATATTCATAAGTTGTAGTTGTTTAAAAATTTAGTAATTAGGGTAATAGTGTAATTTTAAAAACTTTCAAGGAAGTACTCCAACTTGGAGTGTGTTGACATTATGCAACACGTTTATGGTTTGCTAAGGAAAAGGAGGAGAAACACAGTGAGATAGAAGGATCTAAAGCAGGAGATAGTCTCAGTTCATGTCTTCTCACTAAAATTCATAATACATCTACTAGTAATGTGGATTGGGCTTGAATTGACTAACATATGGGCCAGATTAGGCCATGGTAGCCCATTTGTATTAGCCTATTGCAAAAAATATTAGATAAACACTAACACTATTAGTAGCATAACTATTATGCCCCGAAGTTGTAGAATCGTAACAGTCTCGCTGTATAAACCAACCTATGACAGTAACTAGCCTCACAGTACCTATCATAGATATGATCTGCACAAGACATTGACGACTCCTCGTTTTGAAATAAATAGTTCGATTAAGATTTTAGCTAAAATTTATAATAAAGATTAAATCCTTAAGCCATATATATATAATGACATTCACATTATCGTAGAATTCTCAAGAGATTCTACATAATACAATAGCTAGCTAATTTAAATATCATATATTAGTTCTTCGTCCTAAAGATACTAGTAAGACTTTAAACAAAAACTTAATCATTAGGCCAGTTGATCCTCACTCCCCATATCTTCAAAAGAAATCTAACCTCTTAGTAATTGTATCGCGGCATTGCAAATCAAAAGTTAAGACCTGCAAAAAATTCTATATAGGTATAAGCAACTACAGTTCAATAAGTTGAATCGAAGACTAATGAATATATACAAGCACAATCAGGGTTATTAAGTAATTATTTACATGAAATGCAACAAACAAGTGCCATCACACAACATAATCCAATCCGTTGTGAAATCAAAATAATTTCACCCACTCCAATCCGAATTAAGAAATTTCTGTTAATGCAATAGCTCACAAGCAAATCCAATTTTGTATAAAGGAGACACCGCTCTCCCTAAGACTTGACCTTCAAACAAATGCCCTCATCCTCACTGCAACCTCCTCTCCTGTGACTTAGTTCGGCTAAGAATGAGAAAAAGATCATTATGTTATCCAGCACTATCTTTTTCGAAGGTGTTAGTATTTAGTTAGAGAATCCTAATGATCCCCTAAAGGGTCACAATACATAATAAGTTAGGGTATTAGGTTTGATTTAGGGTATTCAAACAATTCTACACCAATCTACTCATAACAGTCATCAACCATAACATAGACTTCAGCACGAAATCAAATATGTAAGCGCATACATAAAACTACTTACAATTACAATCATACACAATCCTAAGTCTCCAAATACTCTAAAATAGTACTCCAAATACAGTGGAGTATTAAACCCAACTTACCTGAAATCCTTAGTCACTCGGTCAATCAGTTGCAGGTTGGATTATCTCCGTAAATCCTATAATATAATTACACTTTTTAGTATTTATACTTTAATGATACATATTCTAGGTTATGATTTAACTCGATTCTCCTTATATACCTATTATTTACTAATGATTCATTCTATGTTAATTCGAGGTGCGGTTTCTAAATCTAATTTTGGTTCAAGCTTTTAATTCAGTTTCAACTACGAATAAATTCTACATTACGTTTTGAACCCTAATGTGAAATTAATAACATTAAGCTCAAGTATCGTAATATCATGCTAGGTCTTAATTTAGTATTCTAACTCACTCAATACACTTTAATCCTGATTAATATAGCGGACTTATTCCCGATTAGTATAGCAGATTTATTCCTGATGTAAGAAAATTTTACATTTTTTGTATAATTATCTAAAATTAATTTTTATACCAAATTTAATATGTATTGATATTATTGTTATATTATCCAATTTAACCTATTATTTTATATTTATTAAAATTCTAACTTCACATATTACTAAATTACTCACATTTACTACATAATTTCCATATTAATTGAAATTAATACTCCAAATACTAGGATTATGTTACCTCATCAGAGATTAACATCCTTAAACATCTAATTACCTTCTAAATCAATAATTAGTCATTTAATTATTTAATTAGTCCAAAATTATTCATTTTTCTCATCATTTTAAGGCTAAAAAATTACTTAAAAATTTTGAAAATTAATTTAAAAGAAAAATGGCTTCATAGCACTGTTCTATATTGTTTAAGTAGTTTACAGAAAAAAATTAAACTCAAAACTACACTCCTAGGCTTATTTATTTCTAATTTTAATTATGCTCGGTTTTGCTCAATTTCTTAAGCACCTTATATTTATAAACATAATTAAACTTAATTACTATTTTTCCATAAATCTATATATAATAAAACATCAAAATAACAAAATTCATAATTTTCTGGGTAAAATTAATAATTTTAATAAATTTTTAAAAATCAAATAAAATTTGAAACTCACCCGATTCTTAAACTTCCAGCCACTAGAATCGGTCTAAGGCTTGTCGGCCAGCCCAGGCAGTTGAATTGGAGTAAGGTGGTGGTGGTGGTGGTGGTGGTGGTTTGGTTCTAGATAATGGTAATGTATGGGTTCAGCCTATTTACTCTAATTGCACAGCTGTATGTGTAATTTTTTTGAAACCGTGATTTCTCTCTCAAATTTCAATGTTCTTTATTTTTTTCTAATTCCTAACAAACCAAATGAGCTCCTATAATTTTTTGCCCATTTATAGAGGTGTAAAGCAATTTTTGTGTATTAATTAGACAAGACTAGGCCTATATCCTCTTCCATTTTCCCCTTTAAGTGTTTAATTTTCATTTGTCCAAATTTTTTCTTCTTTCCCCTAGCTGCCACAACCAAATTCTGGATTGATCTTAACCTTTCTGATTTTTTTCCTATTTTTCTTTGATTTTTTTTTATAATTTTCTTTAATTATTTAGCAAATTTCAAGCAATTTAGATAATTTCGTGTATTTTTACCTACACATAAATACATATGGAGTATGAGTAAATACTCTTAAATATTATTTAGGTCATTCTATGATTTTTAGTATATATATAATTTATCTCTAGCGATTCGTTAGTTATCAAAATATATTTTACGCATTTCCAAAAATTAACGAGTAATATGTTTAAAATTTGAAAATTTTATATTCTCTTATTTTATTACTTATTTTCTTAAATTCAAACTTCTAGGGTCATTTTTACTAATATTTCTAGTTTTAATTTATAATTTACGCTTGATCAAATCATTTACTCAATCACCCTAAACCTTACGTATTAAGCATAATCCTATAATTACAAAACCTATATTTAAGGTTTACAATAACTGTAATTGGTGAGCTAGCATAAGACCCTTCACTAGAATATTCTATTCACATGGGAGAAAATACACTATATATAGTACACTCTGGACATACAAAAATTCATTAATGACAATTACAAAAACAATTACTCTCCTAAAGTTTTCTTGTATTCAAGAAATTGGCTTGAATTTGAGCCTTAGAATTTCGTGTGTTTGTGTTAATCAATTGACCTCGCTGTAACTAGTATTGGAGCTTAGTAAGGTAGAGGCTCCATGTCGACCAAACATGACACAGTAGATGCTCATCCGCAATCCAAGTTCGATTCCAACTTAAAACCCATTAATGAAACATTGAAGCTAATGCAAGAGTGCTTAAAGAAATATGGCCAAGACATTACAGAACTAAAGGAAAAACAAGTAGAATTGACTCCTTTTGCCAGCACTACCACAGATAAGGTTAAGTCTCCTATGATTGCAATTCTTGTTGATCTAGGAAATCTGATGCAAACCATACCTGAGACAATTGCACCAATGGCTATACCTAAGGTTCAATTTCCTAATTTTAATGGTAAAGGATTGAAGGATTGGTTGTACAAGGTAGAGCAATATTTTGCACTTGAGAAAACAACAAATGAGTAGAAAGTTCAATTAGCTTCAATGTACTTTGAAGGGAAGGTATTGCAATGGTTCTACCACTTCACTCAAACGTATAGTGATGCCTAAAATCTTGAGTGGGTTGAGCTTGTGGCAGCTATGTAAGCTAGGTTTGGGGATGAGGCTTTCGAAGATTCCATAAGGGAGCTTAAGGAGTTGCATCACTAAGGGGATTTACAAGAATACCTAGAGTAGTTTGAACATTTATCAACCCTAGTAGAGCTACCGGAACACCATCTAATTAGCATATTTTTTTATCAAATTAGACACCTCTATCCAATTTCCAATTAGAATGTTCTAACCCAAAACATTGCAAGACGCCATTACCCTAGCTCAACTACGAGAAGCTAACCTTCTTTCTTCTAACCAAAACCTAAAAATTAACCAAACCCCATCCAATTCTTCCCTTAACTTCCACAAGAACCAAAACCTACAAAAATACAACCCTATGCCTACCAACACTATACACAACTGAACTACCCTTACATCTAATTTATACCCACCAAATAAACTAAACTTTTCACCTCACCCATTACTAAGGAACATTAAAAGAATGACTTGTAAGCCCTAAATGTAAGCCTTATAACTGTAGGATCAGATATGGTACATAACTTTAGGACGATCGACTAAGAGATCCGATGGAACCTAAATTATAAAATTAAGGTAGAAATTTTAGTAAAAATGATCTCATAAGTTTGAATTTAAGAAAATGGCTAATAAAATTATAGAATATTATAATATCAAATTTTAAGTATATTATCCATTATTTATCGAAAATACATAAATTAAATTCCGATAACTAACGAATCGCTAGAGATAAATTATATATATACTAAAAATCATAGAATAACATAAATTATATTTAGGAGTATTTACTTGTACTCCATATGTATTTATGCGTAGGTAAAGAACACGAAATTATCTAAAATGCTTGAAAATTACTAGAAAATTGCTAAATAATTAAAGAAAATTATAAAAAAAATAAAGGAAAAATTAGAAGAAAAAAAAATCAAGGAAGTGAGGAATGATCTAGATCAAGGTTATGGCAGCTAAGGGAAGGAAGAAAAAAATTGGGCCAATTAAATTAACACAACGAAAAAAGGCAATTTAGAAGAGAATAAGTACTTGTCAAGTTAAAATTAATGCACCAAAATTTCTTTAAAGCTCTATATATAGCCAAATTTTTACAGAAACTCATTTGGTCTTATTAGAGTTGTAGAAAATTAGAAAGAACCGAAAATTAGAGAGAATTGGGGTTTTACAAAAAATCTATACAATAAGAGCAATTGAATCAAACTCACAAATCACCACCACCTAAAACCAAACCGCCACCACCACCGCCACCGCCACCGCTACTGTCGCTACTACACTCCAAACCTAATGTCTGGATCGACTAACACACCCTAGACCACCATTAGTGGCCGGAAATCTAAAAGTCCGGTGAGTCTTAAATTTAGCCGATTTTGTGAAATTTATTAAAATTATTGATTTTCGAAATTTTTAAGCCCTAAAATGAATAACAAAATGAGTAATTTTGGACTAATTAAATGACTAATTAGGTAATTAAATAACTAATTACTGATTTATTGTGTAATTAGATGTTTAAAGATGTTAATCTCTGATGTGGTAACATAATCATAACACTTGGAGTATTAAATGTAATTATTATGGGAATTGTGTAGTGCATATATGTAATTATAAGAATATATGAAGTTGAGATTATAATAAATATAAAATAATAGGTTAAAATGAATAATATAATAATAATATTAATATGTATTAAATCTGGTATAAAACTTAAATTTAGATAATTATAGGAAAAATATAAAATTTTCTTACATTGGGAATAAATTCGATACACTAATAAGGATTAGAATATACCGAGTAGACTAAAATATTGATTTAAGACCAAAAGTGATATTTAGAATACTCGAGCCTAATATAATTAATTTCACATTAGGGTTCGAAACATACTTTTAGGATTTATGTATAATACTAGCAATTAGAATTGATTTAGAACTTAAATTGGGATCGGATTCGAAAATGGAATCCTAAACTAACCTAAAATGAATTAGTAATGAATGATACGTATATATGAAAAGTTGAGTTAAATCATAACTTAGAATATATATATCATCAAGATATAAATACTAAATTACGTATTTATATTATAAGACAAACAAAGACGAGTCGACTTGTGACTAGTTGAGTGAGCGACTAGTTGAGTGAGCGACTAAGGATTCCAAGTAAGTTAGGTTTAATACTTCGTCATATTTTAGAGTACTTGAAGACTTAAAATTACATTTAATTGTGTTTGTAAGTAATTATGTACGCATGTGCTTGAGTATCTAATTTTGTATTAAATCCTATATTATGTTTAGTGATTGATGTGTATGGACTGGTGTGAAATTATTTGATTACCTTAAATCGTACCTAACCATAACCGATCTAAATACCCTAATTTGGCATATATTGTAATCCTTTAAGGGATTATTAGGATTCTCCAACCAAACATCGATACTTTCGTAAAAGATAGCGCTGGATAGCATAATGATCTTTTTCTCATCCTTAGCCGAACTAAGTAATTGGAGAGGAGGTCACGATAAGAATGAGGGTATTGGTTTAAAGGATAGTCTTAGGCGAAGCGATATCTCCATTGCACAAACCTAGGTTCGATTGTAAGTTATTGTATTAATAGAAACTCCTCAACCCAGATTAGAGCAGGTGAAATTACTCTAATTTCACAATGGATTGGACCACATTGTGTGATGATCTTTGCTTATCGCATTGCATATAATTAATTATCTGATAACCCTGTTCATACTTGTTATAATTTTATAAGTCTCCAACTTAACTTACTGAGCTATAGTAACTCATATCTATATAAATTCTCTTGCAAGTTCTGACTTATGATTACTATACTACGATACAATTATCCTAAGGTTAGTTCTCCTTTGAAGCCATTGGGAGTAAGGATTAAATGGCTATATGATCGAGTATTTGTAATGTCTTGATAGTACTTTAGGTATATGAACTGATGTATGATATGTAATTTAGCAGACTGTCGTAATATGTAGAATCTCCTGGGAATTCTATGATAATATGAATGTAATATATATATATATAAATGATAGTTCTAACTTTTTATGTTAATTTAGTTTAAAGTTCAATTGAACTTTTTACTTCAAAGTGAAGAGTTATGGATACCTTGTGTAATTTAAATTTATGATAGGGACTATGAGGTTAGTTACTGTCATAAAATGGTTTACACGATGGAAATATTGCAACTCTGCAACTTTAAGGCGTAACATGACCTCGAGGAGTTGGAAGAAGAGGAGGAAGAAGATTTGCATTTAGTGAAATAAGCCATTTGGGCCAAGGCATAGGTGCAAAATAAGTGCCTTAACATGTGATTACTACAAATGAGGAAGTGATCCAATTGAAGAAGAAGAAGCAAGATTAGTTGATGGATTGGAAGAGGACTTGTCTAAGCTTACTTTGTGTTCCCTCAAAGATGATGATACAAGTAAAGTAAGATGCATGAGAGTTACTGGCTTCTATAAGAGGAGGAGACTGAATGTATCGGTCAACAATAGAAGCTCCTTAAACTTTGTTGATACTCGTATAGTACAAGAAGTAGGCTGTCTTATCACCCTTAGCAAACCCTTACGTGTCACTTTGGCTAATGGCAAGGAACTAACAATTCAAGCTAAGATAAAGCAGTTTATTTAGTGTATGTAGGGGCAACAATTTGAAGTAGAGGTATATGTATTGATCTTGGTAGGATATGATCTTGTACTAAGAATTCCTTGGCTTACTATGCTGGGAACTATTAAATGGAATTTTCAAGACCTCACTATGCAATTCAGATGGAAGCAGCAAACCTACTCACTATGAGCTGGAAGGAAAACTTATGCACCATTGAGAGCACTTCTCTATCCAAATTATTACTCTCAACTCAACCCATATAAGTACAATGTTGGGTCATTTGCGGGCAAAAGCTAGGAGAAGCCAGCAATGCGTCCGAATGCTTATGGCTTAAACTAGGGGATTTATTAGAGTAGTTCCATGATGTTTTTGAGGAACCTAAGGGTTTGCCTCCAAATAGAGTTTTCAATCATCATATCTACCTACAAGAGGGAATAGAGCTTGTGAACATTAGGCCATATCAACATTCAACCATGCAAAAGAACATCCTAAAGAATATGATCAAAGAGATGTTAGAGAATGGTGTTATACAGCCCTGCCATAGTCTGTTTGCCTTAGCCGTAGTGTTAGTGAAGAAAAAAGATAACAATTAGAGGATGTGCATTGATTACCATGAGCTCAACAAATATACAATTAAAGATAGGTTTTCGATACCAATTATAGAAGATCTTTTTTATGAGCTTCATGGGGCTACATGGTTCATCAAAATGGACCTAAGATTAGGGTATTATCAAATAAAAATGCATGCTGTAGACGTTTACAAGACGGCTTTTCACACACACAAAGGGCACTATGAGTTTGTTGTCATGTCCTTTGAACTAGCTAATTCCCCCTCCACCTTCCAAGAGTTGATGAACCACATTTTTAAGGAGCATTTGGGGAAACATGTATTGGTATTCTTTAACAACATTTTGGTTTACAATCATAGTAAGGAATAGCATGTTGAGCACCTACAAGTGGTAATGGAAATTTTAAGGAAGGAAAGACTTCATTTAAAGCGAAGCAAATGTGTTTTCGATGCAAAAAGGATTGAGTACTTAAGCCATGTTATTTCCTAAGGAGTTTCCACGAACCATAAGAAGGTAGAAGCTATAGCTAGGTGGCCAAAGCCTACTACACTCAAGGAGTTATAGGGTTTCTTAGGCTTAACCGAGTATTACTAAAGGTTCATACAAGGGTATAGTACTATCTCTAAGCTTCTCATTTCATTGCTGAAGAAAGGACAATTCAGTTAGAGTCAATAAGCTATACTTGCATTTGATAAGTTGAAAAATGCACTCATGAGTAGTTCAGTTATGTGGCTCCCAAACTATACAAAGACCTTTATAATTGAAATTGATGCTAGTGATAAAGGGATAAGGGCAGTTTTAATGCAAGAAGAACACCCGATCACTTATCTAAATAAAGTCCTACCACCTACACAAGTTGGATTGTCAACATATGAGAAGGAGTTGCTTGCCCTAGTTCATGAAATGGAAAAATGGAGGCATTATCTTATGGACGGAAGGTTTATTATTAAAACAAATCACCACAGTTTAAAGTACCTACTAGAACAACAGCTAGTTACTTCTAACCAACATAAATGGCTTATAAGATTGCTCAGACTTGATTACGAAATCCAATTTAAGAGTGAGAAGAGTAATGATGCAGTTGACACACTATCACGGGTTAGAATAGCTACCTTGCAAGATGTGAAGGTTAAGTTAGCATCACTTAATCTATTAGAAAGAATCAAGAATAGTTAGGCATTACCTAATGGGTACCAATCAGTTGTTGATAAGCTTAAGAATGGGGAGGAAAGTGGACATTTTGTATTAAATAAGGATATTTTAAAGAGGAAAGGGAAGATAGTGATAGGACCTTCAAGGGAACTAAAAAAGCAGCTCTTAAAAATATATCATGATAGCCTAATTGGTGGACATATAGGTGCACATGCGGCACACAAGAAAATTGGGCCAATCTATTATTGGCCTAAGTTAGAAAGGGAAGTTAGGCATTATGTGAGGGACTGTGAAGATTGTTAATGACAGAAAAGTGAGAATGTTGCTTCACCTGGCTTATTACAACCTCTATCTATACCAAATGGTTATTAGATGGAGGTTAGCTAAGATTTTAAAGAGGGTCTACCTAAGTCTAATGGGAAGAATGAGATTATGGTTGTAGTGGATCAACTTAGCAAATGTAGCCATTTTACTACATCAACACATCCATTTACTACTCAACAAGTAGCGATAGCATACATGGACAACATTTTCAAGTTGCATGGGTTACTTGAGAACATAGTTAATAACAGAGAACCTATCTTCTTGAGCAACTCTTGGAAGGAATTCTTTAGATTGTAAGGCGTTGAATTACACTACTCCATAGCCTATCATCCTCAAAGTTACAGCCAAACCAAGGTAGTGAATAAATGCCTTTGCACCTATTTACAATGCATGGCCGGAGAAGATCCAAAACATTAAAGCTACTATTTAGCACTGGCTAAGTGGTGGTACAATGCCAACATCCACTCGAGCACAAGAATCACACCTTTTGAAGCCTTATATGGATATGCTCCTCCTGTACATTTACCCTACATTTCTAGGGATTCCAAAAATCAACTAGTAGACACTACAATGATGAATAGAGAAAGGATTATTAAGATGTTAAAATTTCATTTAAGATACACGCAGAATCAGATGAAACAATAAGAAGATAAGAAAAGGACAGATAAGGTTTTTAAAATAAGGGATTTGGTGTAGCTGAAACTACAACCCTATAGACAATTTAGCTTGAAGAACAGACATGGACAGAAACTAATGGCCAAGTATTTTGGTCCTTACAAAATTAAGGATTACATAGGTGAAGTGGCTTATTAGTTGGATTTACCACTCGAAGCTTCCATCTATTCAACATTCCACTTATCACAGTTGAAGCATCATCACAATCCAACTTCAAGAAGCGCCATCCACCCACCTGCAGAATTAATAGTTCAATTAGTTCCTGAAGAGATTTTAGATAAGAAGTTTGTGAAGTGAAGGAACTCATTTGATGTGATGATCCTTGTAAAATGGAGTGACCACTCTACTTTAAAAGGAACTTAGGAATTTTTGTCTAACATGTGACTAAGGTTTCCTAACCTACCCTTATAGATAAGGGTTTTTGAAGAAGGGGGAAGTGGAGTGTATTTAGGGTTTACTAAAGAATAGGGGAAAAACACGACAGTGAGATAGAAGGATTTAGACGAAGAGATAGTCTCAGTTCATATCTTGTCACTAGAATTCGTAATACATTTGCTGATAGTGTAGCCAGGCTTATGCTGATTAACATATGAACTGGATTAGGCTACGGTGGCCCATTTGTATTAGGCTATTATAGAAAATACTAAATAAACATTAATACTATTAGTAGTATAGCTATAATTGGTGAGCCGGCATAGGATCACTCACTAGAATATTCTATTCACATAGGAGAAAATATAATATATATAGTAGGCTTTGGACATACAAAAATTAATTAATGAAAATTAGAAAAACAATTGCTCTCCAAAGTTTTCTTGTATTCGAGAAATTAGCTTGCATCCAAGCCTTAGAATTTCACATGTTTGTGTTAATCGAGTGACCTCGCTGCACATCATGTAAGTCTCTTGAATTTTCTTTTTATTTATTGTAAAAATGAAAGCCATGAAATTAGTATGAATTTCCAAGTAAATAAAAGATCATAAAGTTATATATAATATATTATAAAAAATTTCAAAAGGTGAAGATAATAGGCTAACATTATTCATAACCATAGACAATATTACAATTTTCTTTTCTGAAATTAATTCACATATGCCATCTCATCTTACATATCTAACTTCAAACAGCAAGAACAACAACTCTTTTGCTTCTGGCTTAATTTATATTTTATTTAATTTCTTTTTCCTTTAACTTCAAAGACAAAGAAAAAAGGTAATGACATTAAATAAATAAATGAAAAGTCTAAAGTTTGAAGCAAAAGAAACTACTATCATTGAAACTTTGAACGGGACCCATTTCAAACCCTTATCATCAAAACCACTCTCTCTCTCTTTTTCGTCGTTCTTCTCACCGGAGATTCCTCTCTTTTTACGCTTCCTCGTTTCCATTTCAACACCAGCCCTCTCCCTCCCTCTCTCTCCATTTTTGTTGGGAGAGAACTTCATCTGGGAGAGACCATCAAACCCACGTCCACTCTTTCTCCCTCTCTCTTTGGAAACTTATAAGTCAAAGGAAATACTTAAAGAGGTACTACCTAAGGACAAATTTCTGAGCTTTGTGTAAAAGAAGATGTTTGGGTGTGAGTGCTTTTACTGGAACCTTGAAATAGAAGAGTACCCATATCAACTACCACCATTTTCTTTACCTTCTCCTCTTCCGAAATGGCCTGAAGGTATCAAATTTCCTTTTGTAACTCTTAAAGATCATGCTTTTGTTGTTCAATTGCCTTAAAGATCATGTCTTTATGCTTTTCTGGAGTACTATGAATTTTGGGTTTGGAGTATTTTTGGTTATTTTATTATCTTTCAACTTGTCTTCAATTAAGCAAATTGTAATTTCATCCCCCATAACTTTTCTAAATAAGTCAACTCAGGTCTCCAACCGCTGCTAAAGTTCTCATGCCGGGCCTTTTAGCCACTGTTGAGAAGGCTTTAGTTACGGTTTTAGCAGCACGTGTTGAATTTGGTCGATCCGCAGCTGATCAAAAGTAAAATCGCAATTACCTTTTTTCGGTTATAAATTTTGATTATTTGTAGTGTCTTTCTGATTATAATCATAGTAAACGAGAAGGGTTCTCTCTCTCTCTCTCTCTCTCTCTCTCTCATCTGGTTTTGCTTTTAACAAATATTCAGGCGCACTTAATAATTTTCCAATTAGAATGTGTTGGTTTGTCTCTAACTATAATAGGATATGCCATGTATATGCTCTTTCTCTTTCTGTTTTTATACTTAGTAACAATTCTCTGTGAAAGACAAGAGTAAATAATTGTCTCTTACTAGTGTCGCTTTTTTAATGTAAAACCATAATTTAGATACTTCTAATTATGTAAGAATGTCTTCTTGTTGGTCATTTTATATTTATGGCAAGTTAACTTGTGCTATTCTAAGAAACTTTGAACATTTCACTTGTATTTCAATTGGAACAAGTTACATTTGAATGTAAAACTAATAACCAACTATTTCACGGGATTTTCTAAGGACCCTTTCAATGGAAAATTTTTCCTCTTCCATGTTCTATTTTTCTGTTTGTAAGTAGGATTTCTCATATCCTAGTAAATACTGTAAAGTTGACCAGGTCTGATGCTTGTGGTTGAATTATGATTTCATTGGACTTGCTAATTAGAAGATAGACGTTATGAAACTGAAGCTTTGAGCAATGAAATGGACGATCTCTGAAATTTGCACTCTAGTATAAGGTTTGAATTCATTGAAGTTCCTTAGGTATAGTTTTTACAGCTTCAAGATTTTTCACAAATTGAGTTCTTGCAAGAATTAAAAGGATGTAATTTACTCTTTTCTCCATCTCCTAAGATCTTGGTTTAGGATAGTGCCTTAAGCACGAATTTAAGCATTTGTTGCAACCTGTAGAGAAATTGATTCTCAGAATCCTGGATCCCTAAAAAATGAAAACAAAGCTAAGTTTCTTTTCTTCCTTTTTTTTTTTCCCTTTCTTTCTTTCTTTTTTTGGGGTGGGTTTTATGATTATTATTATAAAGATAACATTCTTTAAGCACAATCAGCAGCAAGATTTGATATAAGAACTAGCTTCAATTTCATGCGAAATCTAAGAAATTCTCTCATTCGGTCCTTGTGGTCCTCATGGCTGAGTTTGAGTTTTGTAGTTATTCACTTATAAATAAGAAGGGATTCATGGTTGTTAGAGGAAAACTTTCTTTTTCTTTTAAATCTTGCTTTTATTAGTTATGCTAGCATGGATTTTATGACTTATGGTGGATTGATAGTTCAAAGTATAATGAGAAAAGGGTAAAGCGTTTACAAGTACCACAGGGGCGCTTGTCATGAGCTTTATATGTCATGGACTACTTGTGATTCCTTAATACATTTCGTGTTATCAGTTGAGAGATAATTTGTGTTGGAAAAGTATAATATAGAGTATTACAAAGACTCTTACCCCAAAAAAATAAAATAAAAAGAAAAGGCATGATATGTAATGCATGGCTTACAAAGGTGCAAGTCTAGTTTACTTTTTGGAGCTTTTTTCGTTGTTCATTTTGGCATGTTTAGACAACGTTTCTGCTGTAAAGCACAAGATTAATATGAATGCCATTCTCATACTTTACATTCATTATATCTTGATTAGGTAAGGGTTTTGCCACTGGAAAAATAAATCTGGGTGAACTTGAAGTTCTTAAAATCACAAGTTTTGAAAGTATCTGGAATTGCAATTTATTGCGAGGGAAAGGAAAGGGGGTTTCTTTTTACAAACCTGTGGGAATACCAGAAGGGTATCACTGCTTAGGTTATTATTGCCAATTGAACAACGTTCCATTAAGAGGGTACGTTCTTGTGGCCCGTGATACTGCTGTGTCCAACAGTCAAAATGAAAATGTCTCTGGCTTAGCCTTGCCAGCTTTGAAAGAGCCAGTCAACTACACACAAATTTGGAATGTAGGTTTAAATCAGGATGATAGCGGGTACTTTTGGTTCCCAAATGCACCAGCTGGTTATAAAGCTATGGGAATTGTTGTGACAGATACGCCAGATGAACCTGATGTGGAAGAAGTTAGATGTGTCAGAGAAGATCTCACTGATTCTTGCGAGCCTTGTGATCTCATAGTTACTGTTGAATTGAGACGTTCTGGTGATCCATTTCATGTTTGGAGAACTAGGCCGTGTAAAAGAGGGATCTGGGAGACAGGTGTTTCTGTGGGGACATTTTACTGCAGCTTCTTCATGGATGCTGTAGAAGATTTGGATATAGCATGCTTGAAGAACCTCAATCCCACTCTACACGCAATGCCCAACTTAGACCAAGTTCATGCTCTGATCAAGCATTATGGGCCTACGGTTTTCTTCCATCCAGATGAGATGTATCTGCCATCATCCATGCAGTGGTTTTTTAAAAATGGAGCACTTTTATACCATGATGGCAAAGCAAAAGGAGAACCAATTGATTTTTATGGTTCCAATTTGCCTATCGGGGGAGAGAATGATGGGGAATTCTGGATAGATTTACCAGATGATGATGAAGCAAGGGAATACGTCAAGAAAGGAAACTTAGAAAGTGCAGAGCTTTATGTTCACATAAAACCAATTTTGGGAGGAACATTTACGGACATAGTAATGTGGGTTTTTTGTCCCTTTAATGGGCCGGCCACACTTAAAATAGGTGCTAAGAGTATCACCATGAGCAGGATAGGAGAGCATGTAGGTGATTGGGAGCATTTCACACTTAGAGTGAGCAACTTTACAGGTGAGCTTTGGAGCATGTATTTTTCTGAGCACAGTGGGGGTGGATGGGTGGATGCATCTGGACTGGAGTTCATTGAGGGAAACAAGCCAATTGTATATTCTTCCAGAAATGGTCATGCAAGTTTTCCTCATCCAGGTACCTATCTCCAAGGATCATCCAAGTTTGGGATAGGAGTAAGGAATGATTGCGCTCAAAGCAAGTTTTCAATTGACTCCAGCAGCAAATACCAGATTATTGCTGCTGAGTACCTGAGGGAAAATGCGATCACAGAGCCACATTGGTTACAGTACATGAGGGAGTGGGGTCCAACTATTATATACGATTCACGCTCTGAACTTGACAAGATCCTTAACCTTCTCCCTTGGTTTATGAGGTTTTCCATGGAAAATCTTTTTGACTTGTTTCCGACAGAGCTTTATGGTGAGGAAGGGCCAACTGGACCAAAGGAGAAAGACAATTGGTTTGGAGATGAGAGAAGTTAGTTCTGTCGACCTCAGATTCATGCACGATCTCCAACTGGAAGTGGCGTAAAACGTACAATTTCATGGTTGTCTCGCATAGCGGGAAATTTGGTACCCGGTTTCTTTATCAGTTTATCAGGGAAAGATTGGGTCAACGTCACTGCTTTCCTGCAAAGCAAAGGCGACATATTTCCTAGCATCTTTCCTTGTTGCCATTGGAAAACACTGGTGACTTGCGGTTTGATAGGATAGTACTAATTAGTTGATAGTAGGATTAGATATTCTCTTTGTACAGCAGTTTCAATGCACTCCATTTACAAGTCCAAGGAGATCCAAAACAGCTCTCCGATGATGAAATTCCCACCGAAAATCTGTGGAATGTGGACCACTCTGGACAAGTTATTGAACACTCCGGAAGTATTACTCGCTCAAATCGGTGTTCTGAAATAGTTGGTGTTTTTCTTAAAATATGAGATATCTCTAGATCAAATGCTTTTCAGCTAGATGACGAGTTTATGATGCCGCGACTTTGTCATTTTGCCACATCCAGATTTGGAGTGCCCTGTAGAAACATATATCGCGATGATTTCCGCCTCTTGTGAGGGACATGTAACTGGGAGAGTGGTTTCACCAAGTTGCAATTTTTCCTGAAGACATGAGCATCCCGGGGAATGCTGGGTGATTTGCATATCTTAAAGTGTAATCTGCTGAATGTTTATCATGAATACTATGTAGACAGAATCAGAGCAAGGCTTGTAGAATCCTTATTCCATTACTTTTAGAGAGGTTTTATGGAGAAGGTTGAAACCGCTCTTTGATTCGGCTTGATGAGCATCTTGAACCAATGGAATTAATTACTTATGTCTCCTCTTACAAACAGAGACAATTCATTTAATATATACAAAAAATCCACATAATAAAAAGTAGAAACATTATGGTGTAAGAAAAGATGGGAAGAAATTTTTCAAAAAATAAATAAATAAATAAAGAAGTGTGAGGCTGTTTCACCCCTCTAGGATAGTGAGTGGGGGATGGGTCAAATGACCCATTTATGTAAGTAGGCCAAGATCTACCCATCTAGTGTTTTCTCTCTCTCTCTCTTTTTTTCTTCTTTTTCTAGTTACATTCTATTTTTTTGAGCTCTTGTGATTTTTTTAAATTTTCTACTTCTTAGTATTTTGTTATATTACTTAATTTAATTCATTTGAGTACTTCACAAGTACCATCCCTTAAAAAATTTTGAAAAATCATCACATTGGCTTTTAGGAAACGTAGGTGCTAATAATAGAAAAACTCGAGGGTTTGCACAATTTTAAAAGTTTTCAAGAGTATTCATGTAATTTAAATAAAGAAAAAACTAAACTTAAAGACATTAGGGGTAATATGATATAGCATATTGAGTATTTGCAATTAAATTTATGCATATTCTAACTAATTTTATGGATTGCACTTCTTTATCTCAGGCAAGTCTAGGGCCTTGTGCCTTGACTTGAGCATGCATTTCACCTTTAACTACACTGGGTTTGGTAGTCAGGTACCAAATTACTAGATTGTATGCTTGGATGTGGTACCATGGCATAAGATCTATTATGCCTCGGATTTGTGTTACATTTTCTTTTTCATAACGACGCATGCGATTGTAATTGGACCAATCTAATCTAAAAGGGTACATCAAACAAGCCCTTTGCATTGGTTTAGTCGAGCCAGCCACGTAACTTGTGATGTTAGTCTTGGACCTACTTAGACCTCATTATTTATTAAGTTAGGGAACACCTTTGAGTTGTAGTTAAAAAGAGTCTCTTTACTACTCTTCTTAGTAGTGTTTGTAATTCTCTATGTTTCAATAGAGTAATAGATGTGTTTGTCTTTTCAGGACAAACTATTTCTTAAAAAATGGTTTGGAAAAAACTAATTTATGAAATAGGATTGTAAAATCGCATTTTGATAATGCAATTTCATTTTTATCTATATTCGGCCACGTGTTATGGAAAGTAGTGTGAAAAGCTAGAAATCATATAATGAAAATGCAATTTAAAAATCACATTATGAAGATGCGATTTAAAAATCTTCTTACAAACATGATGTGAGGAAGGTTTTTTATTTCAATATTGCAATTTAACTTTTGCTTTTACCAATTGGAAGATAATACTTTAGACTAATTTTAGAATCACATTTCAATATTACAATTTAGATTTAGTTTTAGTCGCCATCGATACTATAAGATAAAACTTCTAACATAAGAATTTCAATGATGTGATCTTAAAATCGCATTTTTTTTCTTGTAATGTTTACATTGCATAATAAACATGCAATTTCTTCCTTATTTCACCTCTTTACCATGTCATGTGGCCAATTGTAAGCAAAAATCGAAATCGCATTCTAAAAATGGATTTAAAAATGATATTTCACAAATTATTTTGACTCTGATCGCTTTTTAAGAAATTATTTGTTTTAAAAAGGTAAACACAAATGTTTCGATACATAATAAACTTAGAATAAGAAGGTTACCTTTCTCTTGGGAGATCTCCTCTCTTCTTCTCTACTGCTTTGTTTCACTATTTTGTTAATGAAGTCCTTGTCTTCTCTACATGCAACTTCATTTCCCTAACTATAACATATTTGCTAGGTTATGAATGGAATGAAATGGGATTGCGCCCATGAAAAGACTTGCTTAAGGGTAAAATTGCCTTCTCACTTTGTATTGGAATGCGTGTTCCCTTTCTACGATGAATCATCATTGCCCTTTTAAGAGATAAAATTGACCATCCTTGACATTATACTAGAATAATCGGCAGTTTGCTTACATTTTTCGCAAAACGATAATCAATTTTTGAAAATGCAAAAAGAGGGCGTCATCCTTTATGAGCCACAAACATAATTTTACCAAGTTGATTTTTCTAATAATAGTATTGCCTAGTGCCTACTGCTTCCTATAGCTAGATGTGGAATTTAAAAAAAAAAAAAAAAAGGGAAGAAATTATATAACTCGATATAAAAGTTCTACGATTATCTAAGCTTTCTCGAGCACTCTCATGACTCTGCTCGAATTATTCATTGGGTTAATTGTTAAAGATCTTTTCATAATACAATCTTTTTTCTTTTTCTTTTTCTTTCAATAATCATATAATCTGTTGTTCTTGTTTGTAGCTTTTACACATCGTGCGATAGGAGTTTGTTCCTTTTCCATTGTTTGATGATGATGAAAGCGCTGATGAGAGCAATTAATGAAAAAAGGATTTAATGGGATCGATGAATAGATTTTTGGATAAGCTATTCAAATATTAAAGGTAAAACATAATTAAGTTTAGACGACTTTGATTTCTGACTTAGGTCATGTTTATGACGTTCGTATAAAGTATATTTGACATACTCGTGAATATTAAGCATATTGTAGGATGCTGTATTTGTGTCTAAGGATATTATAATCTTCACATACCATATTCATTATTATTTAAAGTTTGAAGTCACCTTTATGTTACAGGTTTAGTCTTTACAGTCTTGTAGTTTATTCAATTGTGCACAAAATGTAGTAGAATGTTAAAAGTGGTAAATATCGAGCATTTCATAGAAGAACGTGTCAGGTGTGACGTCAAATTTAACGTGAAAAAGCTCTTAAAGCAAGGGAAAAAACACCGCCAAAGAAGAGCAATCAAGGATTGGGAATGTACAAGAATTTACAAACCGCTCAAGGCCGAAAACAACAATCCGATCCGGTTTAACAATACACAAACTCCGGATGATCAACCACATGTCAAGACCAAAATCTAATAGTCATTGGAATTCTACCACGACAGCAAAAATCTTACTTAGAAAATCGAGAAGGAATCAAAGCCATGCTAGAAAAATCTTCGGCTTGATACTTGTTCTGTAATTGCAAAACCTGATTGGTGTACAATTTCATCCACGATTCAATAGGATGATATGGTATCATTGCTTATCACTAATATGCAATCAATTTCTAGGGTTTTTAAGTTAGGCCTGAACTCAAACATGAATCGCAATCTGAATATGCCATTACTACTCTTATCGCAAAACCAGTATTTAGTATTTGATTACCTAAAAGTAGGCAGAGGAGGAGTGACATGGAAAAACCATCCCACAGTAGGCATCATGGGACCTCCGGATTCCTTCAACAACAGACCCTTCATCGCAGGGCCTGCAATTATAAGAAGAATGAAGGAGAGAAAACATTCAGAGATTGAAGGTTTGCTTCCTCCAATTTTGCGATTCCATCCCACCTCCGCCACACACAAAAGATTTAAGAGTAAAAAGTAGAATGTGCATTCAGTAAGTATCATCCATGACGGTTTGTAATTGGGAGATAACAAAGACGGGGATACCGAATGACGGAAAATACCCCTGCTCTCTAAGATATCAAAACATAAAACACAGACCCAAGTCACATGTTACTTTGTAGTCAGAAATACATAAATGGAGCAGATACACAAGAAACTGCTTCTGATAACAGAAAACGTACAAATTTTTAAATATATTTAAAAAAAAAAAAAAATAGAGGCAGTACCCAGAAGAACAGCTCTTCCTTGAACACTTTCTCCAACTTGATGGTAGAATGATAAATATAGCTCGAAAAAGAATCAGCAATAATTCACCTTCTGATATGCAGTTGAAATAGATCCGGCACATTTACGTCATCCTTACAGTGAATCTCCTATGACTGCCCTATCTAACTAGCTAGACTTTACAGAAGCCTGGTATTAGCGGTATGAATCACAGCCTTCCTATAAGCTATGAAAGGAGGGTTGCTACGTATAAAGAGGCCCTCTATAATAAAAGGAGAAAAGGAAGAAAGAAAGAAAGGTACTAATAAATTGACAAGAATTAGCCGCCAATGAAACAAAAGGTAGTGTACTCCTCGTACTCGTTAACGATATTTACAACCAGAATGAAAAACTTCAGAAGAGCCTTGTATGCAGACAACGTTAGATCCCATTCTTCAGCTTGCTGTGACTGTCCCTGTTCAAATTTTCCCAACTTATTTCTTGAGCACACTCCCCACATACAGTACTGCAACCAACTTTTGTACCTTGACTTCTAAGCGTCAATAGATGCGAAAGATTCGTGCACTTTCGCACCACCTGACGAATCCTAAAATTACCCTTGGCCCGTGAATCATCATTCACAGTTGCAGCGGTATTCAAATTTGCAGATACTGGCTTCACAGTTGTAGGTTCAGCTGGGGCAACACGCTGCACCTCCTCCCAGTGCAAGGACTTTTGGAATACCTCCCAGGCCATATCCTGCTCCTCCTTTGACAACTTCTCCTCCTCATTCTCTCGCAAGAGAGTCTCATGCTCATGGTAATTGGTGATCCACCTATAAAAATTCAAGCCTCTTGTTTAGGTTTATCTTACAACAGTACACCTAAAAACCAGATTCTGTTCTTATTGTACATTATAGAGATAAACAAAATAATTGGTGGAAAAAAAAAACACACACACACACACCATGCCAGTCCTGCCTATTTACAAAGAATCTGAATAAATAGTTATATAAAAAATAAAATAAAATAAAAGAAGAAGAAGAAGAAGAAGAAGAAGGGAAAGAAAAAAGTTGATTAGCTATATGATTCATTGCACAGACGATAAATACATTTTCCATAACAGAAAAATAAATAGTTCAGCATATAAAAGGAGCAATCATCCAGCATTAATTATCTAAAGGGTTAAATTATACCAACCACACTTAATAACTCCCAAAATTTCAATAACAACCCTAATTTCCTCCCCCTCCCTGGGGCCCTGACAATTGTTAGCCCTAACATTTTTCCTTTCAAATGGCAAAAAAAACTGACGTGGCTAAGCCATTTAGATTAAAAATTAAAAAAAAAAAAGTTCATGCAAACTTCAAAATATAAAGTGAAGCCAAAATTACCCCCCATCTTCTCTGCTCCTCCTATTGTTCTTACCAGCAAAACCACATACATTACCATGCCAACCAGCCACCCAAAGGACCATGCTAAACCAATGATAAAATCACCCCCTTCTATGAGTGAAACAGCACACGGCAATGAAATGTTACAATCTAGGATCCAAATTATGGAAAAGATTGAATCTTTAATGGAATTTAGGGCTAAATTGGGGGATTTTTATTGACATAGGGAAGTAAAAGATGCAAAATTTATCAACTAAGAGAAATCTAGAAAACTAACAAATGATCCAGGCTGACGGCTAACTATGCTTGGCCTATTTATAGGCTAAGACACAGAAGACAACCTAACAGCTACATGACTCAACTCAACTAGCTAAACACTAACACGAGTCACAACATGAAAGATCTAGGCAAATGTTTTATATTCTAGATAGTTCAGTGACAATGCAACCACCTCCACCGGTGATATACACTTTCAACTATGTCTCTTTAAAGACTCACTCTACAAAGTAATGAAAAAGGCATCTGTTTTTTCCCTCTCCTCTTCTCCTCCTGTTTATTCAGTGAAGACCCAAAAACAATTTTTATGGGTTAATAAAACCATGCATGTAATTTACTATCCCATTCACTTTGAACCTTCAGTTTCCATTTCCAATGCAATAGCTTAATGATCCAATATTTTGTTGATGGGATTTTCAAGTTTATTCTTGAGTAAGTATAGCATTGCTTCTGGGTTTCAATTAGTATAGTGATTTAATGTTCATCTTATGCTGAACCTTCAATTTCCAATGATTGAGCTTAATGATCCAATATTTCATTGATGAAATTTCATGTTCATTCTTCAATAAGTTTAGCATTGATTCTGGATATCAATTACTCTAGTGTATTTAACGTTTGTCTTATGTGGAGTCTATAAAAAATCTAACTTTAATGTTGGCTTTTCATGTTTTTATCGAAATTTAGTTACTTCGTTCATTTTTATTCCAATCAATATGGATCTCTGAAATTTTTTCTCTCTCTTCATAATGTAGAGAGAGAGAATCCTCACTGTTCCATTCCTTTGCCCCAACCTCTAACCCCGTACACATTCCACCCCGTTTCTTACCCTCCACCTTCTGTGTTGTTAGATGAGTCTTCCCTAACCCACCTCCACCCTGTTCCCTTTTCCCCCCACCTCTATCCTATTGTTACCCTATCTTGTTTTTGCTTTTGGCACGGTGCTTGTGTTACTCTCCAGTTTTGTTCTAGTTCAAGTTCTCCGAATCTATCACTACCTAGAATCCCCTATGAGGACTTTTGTGTGCAGGAACAAGAAAGTTTCGTTTGGAGCAGTCATGACTGCATCCTTGGTCAGACCTTTGGCGACCGCAGTTTGCAAGGCAAGCCTAAGAAGAAGAAAAGTCCTTCCTCGGTAGCCCCTAATGGTTCTCAAGGTGGTAAAGGCATAGTGGTTTCTGGTATCAGAGGGAACAAATCCAGTAAGGGTTCAAACCCCAAGGAACCTACTGATGATGTGACTTCACACAGCCTAGTTTCTACTTCTTCTGACGTTAGAGTAAATATGTCAGAAGGGCCAACTAGAAGTCATATCAAGGATTCCATTCCTAGATCTGTGTTGCCCCCCAAGGAGAAAAGATAAGAGGACAAAATTACCACTTTCAAGACTACGACAAAAGTTGCCAATGAAGTTGAAGCTTCTGCAGCACAAAGCAAAAAAAGCTATTGCTAACACTGCCGACCCCCTAAAACCATTGTTGTTCGTTCAACTGTTTTCACAGAACATCCCTTCTCCTACTTCCGACCTAATTGATGTCTCTCTCGATTACTACCCTCCTTCCAAACAAGGTGATCTCATCTGTGTGCAACTCCTTATCTTCGTCTCTCATTTTAGAGAAAAAATTTGAAAAAATACCATTGTGGGTTATTTCCTAGGTAGGGGTCTTTCCTTCTTGTCTGTCTAGAAATTGGCAAATAGCTTATGGAAAGATTATGAGCTAACATAAGTGTTAGCAAATAGATGAGGCTTCTATTTCTTCAAGTTCAAGGAAGAAACCGCTTTGTCTCATATCTTAAACCAACCTTGGTTGTTTGCTAATCAACCAATAATTTTGAAACAATGGTTTTTAACAATGGAATATGATAAGGTTTTGCCTAAAAAGCTGCCTATTTAGGCAAAATTATGGGTTGTGGCCGCGGAATTCCTACATAGAGATTGCATTGGACACATAGCAAGTGTTATTGGACGTCCACTCCAAGTGGATTTTGGTCTCAGCGAGGAATTAAAGAATCAAGCTCGTGAAGGCGTCGATGGAAATAGCCACGTACTCAACCTCCCTCTCTCGTTCGCAGTTAGAAGATCTAGTGAGAAACTAACCATGATAGATGTAAAGTAACAACATGTGCCAACTCGTTACTTTTCCTGTGGGGTGTTTAGCCACTCATCTACTCAATGTGAAGGTAACAAAGTCAAATACTATACCGATTTGGATAAACAGGGAGATAATAGAAAGCATAATCCTGTAGTGACAGCAGAAGTAGATAGGGGTGGAAACGAAAAGCATAGTCTAATAGAGAGGGTGGAAGTGGATCAAGGGCTTAACATTTCAGCTTGTGGACCTTACACAAAAGCAATGGTTATTAATGGATATAACCAAGCTGTTGCCTCAAAACCTACAACTTCAAATAAGCAACGAGACAAACATGTTGCAGTGGACCTTCGTTCCTTGGACATCTCTTCTGTAGATCCAGCACTCTAGGAGGGGGACTGCTCCCATGTTGCACCAAATGAGCTTGCAATGGATTTGTCATATGTTAAATAAGTGAATAAGAGTGACTCAGTCTCCAACGAGACACTTGAGACATTTGAATCTAAAGTCCCCAAAACACAAGATAATCATAAGAAGGAATCTAATATGAATAGTTCTTAGTGGAATTCGGTAAGAAAGAAAAAGTCAAGGAAAAAAAGGAAGGAGGGAGCTGAAGGAAGCTCCGATTCGTCCGCATCTTAGCTAGGTTTTCCCTTATTCTTTTCCTTCATCTCTTGTACATAATGTTAGCCATTTGGAATATGAAGGGTCTTAATAATCCTAAAACAACAAAATCAACAAAGTTTTTGTGTGAGTCAAACCATATTTCCTTATTGAGTCTAGTTAAAACTGAAGTAAAAGCAAATAAAGCAACCCCCATTTGGTCTACGATCTTTCCAAATTGGAACTTGGAATACCATGTCAATGGCCGTGTTTAGATTGCATGGAACCCATCGTTGTTGCGTATAAACATTTGTTACTCTAACTCAAAATTTATTCATTGCCGATGCCAAAGGGTTGCTGATGATACCTGGTTCTGGTTCTCATGTATTTATGGTGCAAACTCTCCTAAGGATCGTAAAACTTTGTGGGCTGAATTGCTAAACACTCAAGTCTTCCATTCAAGAGCCCTAGTTAGTGGGTGGGGATTTTAATGAGTGCCGCTATGTGGAAGAGAAGTTAGGAGGCAATGAATAAATTACTCATAAGATGGAAGATTTCAATAATTTTTGCTTGAAAGCGGAAACGAAGGAAGCAAGAACCAATGGCCTAACTCACACCTGGTTGAACAAAAGTGATACTAATCTCCGAATGCAAAGACTTGATAGGATTTTGGTAAATTTTGATTTGTTACAAGCCTTCCCTAGAATTGATGTTTCGGTTGGACCCCCAAACATCTCCAACCACTGCCCCCTCATAGCAAACCTTCATGCTAATAATCCGAAAAGGAGGATCCCCTTTCAATTCTATGACTTTTGGTGTTCTAACCCTCTATTCCTTCAAATAGTGGAGATAGTGTAGCAGACTAAGGTTTCTGATACTTTGATATTTATAGTAGTTTCCAAGCTAAAATTGCTTAAGTGAGAGTTAAAGCAGTTGAATAAGAGAAACTATTCTGACATTTCAAGCAAAGTAGCTCAAGCACACAAAACCTTAGTGAACATCCAATTTCAAAACCGCCAAGAGCTATGATAGTGTTGATTGGGAGTTGGAAAGGAAGAATTTTAGAGACTACTGCTACCTCTTAACAGCCAAAGAATCCTTCCTCAAGCAAAAATCAAGGCAAACATGGTTAAAGGTGGGTGATCGTAACACGGCTTTCTTCCACAAGTCCTTGAAGCAAAAATTTCATAGAGATGGCATTCAGTCTCTCTCTTAAAGATGGATCCAGCACATCTAACACTCGTAGCATCAAGGATGCTGCAATTTCTTATTTTCAAAGCCTTTTGGATCCTCCTCCATCCTTTCCCTCAAGCTTGGAAATCCTTCCATCTATGGTGGAAAGGAAAATCTCAGCAAAAGATTAGCTTCTTTTGGTTATTCCAGTGCATAACCAAGGAATTAAGGAAGCTTTATGGTCCATTGATAAGAATAAAGCCCTCGGCCAGATGGTTTTAATGCAAGCTTCTTTAGGGTAACGTAGCATGTTGTAAGGGAAGATGTTTGCACAACCATAAAAGACTTCTTTGCTTCAAGAAAGCTCCTAAGGGCTATCAATTTGGCTCTCATCCTCAAGATAAGTACCCCTTCTACCTTTGCTGACCTTAGGCCTATTTCTTGTTGCAATGTATTATATAAATGTATCTCAAATTATTGCTTCTCGTATACAAAGTTGCTACCTAAGCTTGTAGGGAAAGAACAATCAACCTTCATCAAGGGTAGGAGAATAGCAAATAACATCCTAATAGCCCAAGAACTTATGTAAAGCTATCATAAGAATTCTTATAGACTAAGATGTGCAATGAAGATTGATATTATGAAAGCTTAAAACCATGTCAATTGGTCTTTTCTCGAAAATCTCTTATGTGCTCTTAACTTTCCCACAAAGTTTATCCACTAAATTATGGAATACGTAACATCACCAAAATTCTCAATCAGCTTGAATGGGGAATTAGAGGGCTATTTTGCTGGCTCTCAAGGTCTAAGGCAAGGGAACCCTATATCCTATTATCTTTTTGTTTTGGTTATGGAGGTCCTATCATGCTTTCTTAAGAAGCTTAATCTACAGAATGACTTTAAATATCATTGGCGTTGCAAAAAAGCTAAGATAAATCACCTCATATTTGCAGACGATCTCCTTATCTTCTCCCAAGGGGAGATCCCGTCGATTTCCCTCATCAACCAATGCCTACATGAGTTCTTCTCCCTTTCGGGTCTAAGAGGTAGCTCCTCTAAGAGTTAGATCTTCTTCAATGCTGTCAAACCTGGCGTACGAACTAGTGGTGGGTTTTAAAAAAGGCTCTCTACCAATGAAATATCTAGGAGTTCCCTTAGTCTCCTGTCGCCTATCAAAGGATCACTGTCGAATCCTAGTCAACAGTTGCTTCCAAAATTAACAGCTGGACTGCTAAGTACCTATCATATGCCAATTGTGCCCAACTTATTAAGAGTGTCCTCTTCTCCTTACAAGTTTATTGAGCATCCACATTTATCCTTCCGAAGAGCATTATTAAGGAGCTCACCATGAAGATGAGGCTCTTCCTTTGGAATGGTTCGAACAAATCCAAGGCCAAAGCTAAAGTGTCGTGGGAAGATGTTTGCTTTCCAAAAAATGAAGGTAGATTGGGCATTACGGATATCACCCTATGAAATAAAGTAGCTTAGTTAAAACATGTGTGGCATCTATGTCAAGCCTTTGGCCTAGC
The DNA here is from genome assembly GCA_024138015.1 of Lumnitzera littorea. Classification (NCBI taxonomy): domain Eukaryota; kingdom Viridiplantae; phylum Streptophyta; class Magnoliopsida; order Myrtales; family Combretaceae; genus Lumnitzera; species Lumnitzera littorea. The sequence continues at coordinate 110,306,638 of JAMXBB010000001.1, forward strand.
TAGGTAAGAGATGAACTACTGAAGGATAGAAATTTTTGGGCGGTTCCTGACCCATCCTAAGGCTCCTGGTCTTAGGGCAAAATACTTCAAGCGAGAAGCTAGTCAGGCCTACTCTTTGGTTGGCAGATAGGGGATGGAAGCACAATGTCCTTATAGTATGACAACTAGCATCCCAACAACCCACTGGTAGATTGGCTTTGTAAGAGATCTAAATATTTGATGTGGTACGCTAAGGAAGTAAAGCTAAACTAACTTATTAGTGATAGTAGATGGATGTGGCCTGAAGATGGAACTTGGAATATGGTGTCGTCTACTGTCCCCCATAATACTAACCCAAGATCAAATTCTCCTGATGTATTCATATGGAGAGTTGACCATAGAAACGGTTTCAGCGTCAAGTCGACCTATAACCTTTTGAGAGTGAGAAGGCAAGCAACCCCATGAATGAAATTCTATGGTACAAAAACAACATCCCAAGACACTTTCATTCTGTGGTTAGCTACTAGGGAGAGACAATTTACACAAGACAAATTGATACAATGGGATATCATATCTACAAACTGTTGCCCCTTATGCTCAAAATCAAAAGATCATACACATCTTTTCTGTAGATGTCGATTTACAAGATCAATCTGGGAAGTCCTCCATTGCTTCTAAGTACCGGTTCCTCCAAGAAGTTTCTCATCTAACACTATGCCCACCTTTATTAAAGGTTTTAAATTGAGCTATCTTATCAAATAGAGGAAAATCCCAGTAGTTATAGTCTATCATGTATGGCAAGAAAGGAACGCGAGACAGATGGAGGTGCATTCAATTGCTGCAGCTATTTTAGCTAGGACTATTTTGTCTTACTTTGATTTTTGATTCTTTGAGCTATAAGTGTTGACTAAGCTCACCATCCAAAAACTCTATTATTTTTGTATTTATGGGTTCCTAGCTTAGTCTTTCATTTGTACATCCTAAATTCTTTTCTATATATACAATAGTCTCAACTTACCCAAAAAAAAATATATATATATGGATCTTTGAACTTTTTTCTGTACATTTTAAACCCAGTTGGGTATCTTTGAATTTACCACTTTTATTCCCTTACTAGTGCTTGTGTCATTTGATGTTCTTGCTTTATGCATATCAAATTTGACCCCTTCTTTGACCTTACCCAGACCACTAGGATGAAGATAAGGCTTAACACTTTTTTATTAATTAGCTTTTCCAGTACATTAGAATCTAATAGACGGAAAACTTCTACTGTCAAGGTAAACAAACCTTTACAAAAAGAATCTATATCAGAAAACTTTGAAATTGACATTCCTTTGTTGCCTTACTCGCCAACCTGTTTGCCACTAGCTTATCCTTTACGAGCATATGATTTAGCTATGCTGGGTTTTAAGCAAATTAGCTCTTAAAACTAAAGGTCATTGCTTTCACAAAATTTCTGCAAATTGTAAAACTGAGCAAGCATTCATGTACTGCTTTACCAATCAGGACGAGAGAGGGGGAAGTTGATAACAATCTAGCATCATCTGGTCCATTCACTAGTGCAAGAGCCTGGGGACTTACTTTACTTAACCCTTAAAAGTTTGTGTCAGAAGGCTTAATAGGGGGAAACCAAACTTGAAGAATCATCCATCATCTTTCGCCTTAATGGAATGTTCAAGCTTAATTGGAACCACTCAACAAATGATACACTCGCAGTTTTGTGCCCCATAGTCACTTTGTCCAAGCAGCCCAAACTATGGCTTCAAAAAAAGTGCATCAGAAAGGGGAAACTCAACTACTAAACCATTTTGTCAGAACGTGTTCTTAGAGTGTTCTGACAAAGCAGCCCCCTAAATGAGAAGATAGTTACTGAAAAGGATTAGCTAATAAGGATCTTTTATTGTAATATGAACTCAGTTAATGCATTATCTAGAACCTTGATATAGTTATTTCTCTTTAATCCTGCTCTTTTCATCTTTGGTTGTGGCGGACAGCAATTGTTCTCAACTCTGTGTTGAATATCAAATTATGAATAGTCTAATGCAATTCTTGTTGGTGTGTAATATCGAGTGGAGATTGTCAATATTCTTTATGTACAAGAAGCCAAAAATCAATCCTCTAATCAATTATTGCATTCCTTGATCAATCCAAGCATTCCAGGCTGAGGAACACTAGCTGGTTTGGGAGTGGTGAGGATGGTTAGCCAACATAGTTGATGCAGGTGGACATGTCAGCAAGGACAATGGAATCGTGGAAGGAGGAGAAGATGATGAGTAGAAGCTGGCTTTCCTTTTTCTTTTTTATTTTAGTAACATTTGTCTTTTTCTGATTTCTGATTTCTTACTCTTGACATTAATTTTTCAAAACATAAATATCTTACATGGCATTTGTCATGTCAGATTCTCTGTGTATGAGTGTCCACATAAGCAAAAGCAGTGGGGCCCCAACTGTAAAAGGGGGAAAAGTGCACAATTCTAAAAGTGATGGATATTGGTGTAATTTCGAAAGTTTCAAGGGGAGTCAAATATCTAAAACTGATTGATGCTTCAGTGTTCGGGTGCTTAGATGCACAAAAGTCAGCAAACTTGGACTGAGAATGCCTAAAAATTTATCCAAATGACATGGCTGGGATAATTGAAGAATAATCACCCTTTTGGGTCAAACAAACACTGAAGCTTAAGATGGAAATCTCTTCAATCAATTATCCAGGTTAAAGAATTGAAAATTTCACATAAAACTATTATGAGTTTCCTGATATACCTTGAGTAATATTTGCTAAGCAAATTTGCCATCAACTTGTCAGAGCAGCTGGAAGAAGGTTTCTGCTTGATAGTACCTTCAACTAGGCGAAATGTATCATCCTTATCACCATGCCCATTTCGTTGTTGAACCAACTCATTTTCAGGGATCTCATCATCCCCAAATTCAAAAAGGTGTAACATTTCTTCTTTGGAAATGGTCCGATGTACTTGTTGTCTATCCACCACCCTAGCAGCAAGACCCTCCTTTGTGACCTTCATATATCATTATACTAACTCAGTAATGGTCCTCACACTAGAACCCTATAACAAGACCTTTTTGCCCTTACCTGTCGTTTGTATATTTTTTCTTCCATGGTTCCATGTGCCATAAGCCGATAAGCAAAAACAGGCTTAGTCTGTCCATATCTGCAATTAAAAGAAATTTAATTTATAGAAAAGCAATCCCAAGATTAATTGCTGCATTGTTTATGTGTAGAAATACCTCCAAGCTCGATATATGGCCTGAAGATCGTATGTTGGATTCCATGAGCCATCGACAATAATTACACGGTTAGCAGCATGAAGGTTAATTCCAAGAGATCCTGCCCTTGTTGAAATTAAGGAACATTTAACCCTTTTATTTGTAGGCTCATTAAATTTCTCCACCAACTTTTGCCTCTCAGAGCTCACGGTCCTCCCATCAAGCCTGTCATCGGATAGGAATAAGAGACAACACAATAGAGGAAATATGTTCACCTCAAGAGAGGAAGGAAGTTCCCCTTTATGATATCCACTTATAGATAAAAGCAAGGAATTGAAGAAAAAGGAAAATATAAGGCAATAAGCATAATCATCAATTGGAAAATTCATATTATAAATGTGGTAGAAGTACCAAATCACTCCATGGTACATTCTGGATACACAATTTGATACCTAAACTCAATTGAATTTTTGTTCCACAAAATATTATATTTTTAGCTCATATTCATGGCCATCCAATTTTTGAATAAATATACACATGGAAATTCTAGCAATTCTTTTGGCTTATCACAAAGTTTTGGTGAGCTAATTGAACAAAACCAAAATTCTGAAACCAAAATGGAGTATGGACAACCAATTACTTCAGCTAATAATTATAAATCTTAGAATGCTGCACCGAAAGTGAAAAAATAGTTCAGCTCTCAAATTCTAAACATGTTTTTGGACTGCTCTCAAAGTGGTAGGGAAAGAAACAAGAGTGATGCCGTTGGAGGCTTGACATTGGTGGTTCTCTCATTGAATCCAGCAATTAAGAGACAAAGTACTATGAGGTACCCCAGAGATTCATTGAGGCATGCGCTAATAAATTTTCTATTGCAAACGCAAATGCATCAAGAATAATAAGAAATTCTTTCACAGATCAAGCCCAGGTCTTACTAGGCCGGCTGGCTATTAAATGGAGGTAGAAAATCCTTTTCTAAGAGCAAGGTTCCTTAGAACTTCTGCTCCTCGATTGCATCCATGAATAATCAACAGGAGAGGGAAGTGATGACAGCAATGAATAACTTTGATATTGTGGCTAACTTTTTTTATCCCCCTTTTTTCTGAATAAGGTGAGATTTTATATTTTCATTAAGTAAAGAATCATATACATCAGAAAAGGAGCACACTCAAAACCTATAAGATAGAACTAAATATCAGAGAACAAACGGATATCTATGTCAATAAAATGGCCATACCGCTCAAAGGTGCTCCAAGAAGCAAAAACAACAGAATTAAAGGGGAAAGTAACAGAACTAAAAGGTATGATCCAGCCACTCTTTTGTTGTTTTTGGGTTGGATTGTATGCTTAGGTACCTTTTGTACATAACACAATGACAATTTTTCTCCCAATTAGTAACAGACCAAGTGCTCTTACATGAAGCAATTAGGGAACTTCCCCTTAAGAACAGATCGGCCAGGGAATTCACAGATGAAAGCAAGCAGAAGATTCTAAGGGACACTTGAGGAAAAGATGTTTGTGAAAGTTTTCATCTCTTCCACCTAAGAAAAAGCAATTTGTAGTGACTGCACCCCACTCCAACAGTTTTTTCTTTTGGCCAAAAACACTCCAAACAGTTTGTCCATGGTAAGAAGCTTGTCAAAATTATCAACCATAAGACAAAATCAAATCTAGCTACAATCAACTCAGCTCCAGACCAAGGAGAACCAAGGAACTGATGGAGAGCTTTCACAAGATAATAGGTACCTGTTTGATAGATAATCCCATAAGAGAGCTTTCCTTCAACACCAATAATGGAGCCCATAAAAGGCCTAAGTAACCCTATTGAAGCACTAAACTCAGCCCAAAACTCAACAGCTGGCCACCTCCATTCATCTACATCAATAAATGCACTCAGCTTTGTGTCCTTTGGCCACCCAAGTAACAGCAATTTGAAGCGACCACACCCCACTAGAACAGTTCATCCATGGTAAGAAGCTTGTTCCATATTATCAACCATAAGATAAAAGCATTCCTGGGTACCATTGACTCATTCCAGAACAAGGAGAACAAAGGAACTGATTGAGAGCTCCCACAAGCAAATAGATACACCTGTTTGATAGATAACCCCTTAGAGGGATTTCCTTGCACACTAATAATAGAGCCCATAGAGGCCTAAGTAACCCCATCAAAGCATTTAACTCAGCCCAAAACTCACCAGCTGGCCATCTCCATCAATAAATGCACTCAGCTTTTTGTCCTTCGGCCAACAACCAACTTGCACACTCACCAAGCCACTCTTTTAGCAGACCTCTTGGGTGCCAAGAGTCATACCAGAATCTTAAGAGCTAGGATCTGGTTTGTAAAATTTTCCTGCAAGCCCGAGAGGAATCAGAATCCTGACATTCCAAAATTTCTGATCTTTGTGGATTTTTTTCTTGACCCAACTCGGCCACAAAGCATACCCTTTTGATTTATGCAAAGAATCCATAAAAAACGCATCATGCTTGTGTAACAAGAACCTAGCAAGAGCTCCAGATGAGCGCCCAAAAGGCACTCACAAAGTGTTACACAAGTGTCCCAAGTCAACACTATCAAATTGTTATTTTGGTAGGTGGTAGATCATATGCACTTGAGACTCTCCAAGGCTCATCAACTTTCTTCTTTGCATGTAATTTGCCAGAGAGGTGCGGAGAATTATCATTAAACAACTTAGTTGCTTAACCAACTCTAGTCAATGATGGATGTCACACACGGCTAAGGGATTTGTTGTGAATAATAGACAAGTATTAATGTAACATAGGAGATTGAGCATCACAATGCAGTTTATGACACCTGGAGGCAAAGAAATAACACAAAAGGGGCTGTAACCCATTGTAGTCCATTTCATAGCTATAAGCCTAGACCTTAGAAAGGTGAGGGTAATGTACCTATGATATTCGTCGCACAATTTCCAATTTTCCAAAAGAGAAGAATCTTCTGTTACTAGAATTAACTTCTCAGGAGTCAGTAATAAGTTATCGAACCATGCAGCAGTTCCCAGTGTGCATTGCTCTATACATTAGAACAGAATATTACATCTTTAGAAATGGCGTTTTATAGCAGCCATATTGATATTATACATCGAAATTATAATTCTTCATACAACTTACTGAATTAACATATACAATCTCAGAACGGAAGGTAGAGAAAACAAGAGCGACCAAAGTAGCATAATGCATAAAAGTGCTAAAATGCTTTGCTACGGTGCAGAAGATAACCATAAATGTTGAGAACTTCATAAGAAGAGAACACATTAGATCTTAAATTCATGTAGATAAGGCACACACCTGTACCAATCTTTGCTTTTTCTCCAGAACTTGCCATTTCTTCCCTTTCGAGGCAACTGTGAAAGATAGAGTTCTATAAGATCCAATGTCGGTATGCTCTGGCTAAATACCAAGGCCTTGTCACCAACATCAGCACTCATGGTTAGAATGTCAAGCAGCAGAACCATTTTTCCACTCAAGCCACGATCTCTATAATCATTTTCGTGGAGAAGATCTTTCCACCAATCCTGAAAAATGACGGACACTAAACTTTTGATATGATGTAGCATTATCTCATAGACAACCGTTAGTTTTCCATTTGCTTGATGCCTGATGAAATTTTTTGCACAAGAGTACATCAGAATTGCCCAGTTAAAGGATTACTTCTCCAGGATCATTTATTTCGTACAGACAGGGTTTCCTTATTAATGCAATATTTACAATTTAGAAAAAAAAAAGCATTTATTTTAATTACTATAATTAGGCTGAAACTGAAAGAACTAATATGGATTTAGCCGAAACAACCAAGCCACAATCATTACACGAAAGTTGCATGCAAGGGCTTGATCAAGAAGGCCCCTCTTTTAGAATGACTCACCACGATCGGGTTGCTTTACTCACCAAAGATAAAATAATGGCTTGAACAAAAAAGTATGGTTCATATAATTTAGTTCTCGATCATTAAAGCTATGAAGACAAGTGTGATCCTGTTCTTAATGTCTCCATAGGGCAATCTATGGAATATCAGAAGTGGCTTTTGTATACAATAAAGAAAAAATGAATTCACACAATCCAGCTCCCAATCATTAAAATTATGATGAAAGGTCACCCAGAGAGAAAAATGGATATAGACAACTAACAATACCACATCAAAACCAGATATGGTTTCACTATGAATTGCAAGTGAGACGGCTGCAGAACAGGTTTTACACCCATACCCCATTTAAGTCTTCCAGAATCTATCCCAATAACATGCCTGCGAGTCTAATGAGCTACCCACAACCCGCCTGACTTTGATACAATAATATAAAATGCACATAAACAAAAAATCATGATGCCACCCACAACCATAATACGACCACAACCACTTATAAGTTTCAAATTTTAATCCTTTCTTCCAAAACTCAACAAAGCAGAAAAATTAAGAATTAAAAAAGAAAAGAAATTTCAAAATAAAAACAAAACAGACCACAAATGAAAATTTAAGAAAATGACAAGTGATGCAAGCATGAAACTTTAGACAATTCAACAAGAAAGGAACAGTTTCATCCCAAAAAAACAAAAGGAATAACAAATTTAGGTATAAAAGGCACAGAAAAGAGTACGGAAGAGAAGTTCAAGGAGATGCATATAAGCAGACAGCCTTTTGTTAGTTTTTAAGTCTTTGGAACAGAGAGAGAGAGAGAGAGGTAGAAGACACGGTTTATCAAATTGATGGGTCCTTGTCCTTACTTTTTGTAGGGACAGATTTGGCGAAGTATGTAAGGTTTTCAATATTGTCAACAACGAAGTGTAAATATGGTGGTAAAGACACAGACATAGAGGAGAGGGAAGGTGACTGACAATGAGAGCCAAATGCAAGGAGGAGAGGGGAGATGACAATCAGATTTAGGAGGCGCGCGTGCGCAAGAGAGAGAGAGAGAGAGAGAGAGCCTATATGAAAGAGTACATAGAAGTCAAAATTTACCAGGATTAGGTTCCCTATTTGTTCTAAAAACAGACCCGAGACCCTATAGAATTTTTAATAATTTACTCAATATCCTATTGGGTAAATATTAACTTCAGTCAAGTCAAGTGCTCTATATGCTCCCACCTGCTTGCATCTCCAGATTTCACCTTTCCTCCTCAAAATTTCTGTCACTAAGGTGAAAAAAAGGAGCAAAAGATCAATTCCATAGACCCTTTTTACTATTATTTTTTTATTTTTGGAGAAAGTGGGTCAAACCTTGTAGAGATGCTAAAATGGCATATTAGGTTTGGTAACCAGGACCAACAACTTCAACATAGAAGGCACAATGAACCCATTTAACTCTGAAGTGCATCCTCTACATCATACCTAAGAAAGGCACAATTCATATGACATGTGGTAAGAAAATTTATTCATACCTTTTGCAGAAAACCATCATCATCTTTTCCATTTAGCGAGTGACCCTTTGGCTTGTCTGTCAGACGTAAACAGAACCACAGAGATATAAATGAAACTGTTCTTTGATTAAAGGAAGAGAAAAAGTAAAAGAGGAACATCAGTAGCACATTCATTCAAAAAGAACGAGCAAAGAGATCTAGACATATATAACAGTGACCGCAACAACTTTCCATGCTTGATAAGCAGTTAGAATTTATTCTTTAAGACTTTTGAGTTCCATAATCTTGAGCTGTCTAAAAGGAACAGATAATCATTTCAGCAAGCACTGTATATGTCCACATCTTAGCAAAAAACTTGTGAAAAATTCCCCCCACCCTCCCTCCTCTTCATGTAAGTAAGGGATTTATTAATACCAAAAATATACTTACAAATGTGGGAACCCTCTTTATGGAGAAACTGGAGAGAATCCCACAAGAGAGGTGGGGAATGCTAATTACAAGGCATGAATATTACAGCACCAAAAAAAGGGGAAGAAGGGAGGGGGGGGTGGCAGTTGGGGGAGGTTTGGGTGTGGGTGAAACAAAGACAAAACAAAAAAGGATATTGACAAGTATTATCTTAACTATACTGGTTCACAGGTATACACAAACTGATCTTTCATCAACAGCTCTATAATACACAAAGCTGAAAGCGGCATACCATCATTGGCCATCTCTTCATCACTTGAGCTCACATCCACAAGAAAACTTTCAACCACATCACGCCTTAGAAACTCTCGGTTGTCTTTGGTCAATTGCAAGATACCTGGATGGTTCCATATCTACTACAAAGAAGAAGCATGTGCAATAAAACCAAAACTATGTTAACAGATCAAGGGGGTAACAAGGTAATTACATTCCATATATATTCTACACAGATTACACTTAGAGAAAATCTAAGAGGACTAAATCCACACAAAAGATTTCACCCAAAAAGAAACTCATGGCTAACATCTTCAATTATAAATATTTTATTCATCCAAAGGTTTTGTTTTTTCCTCCATGGAATCTAAAATTATAATTGGTTTTAGTGAGAACTTAGTCATGTTGTGCAATGTTTATAAGAAATTATGAGCCCATACCTTCATATACAGGGAATTTGATTTCCTCCATTACTAAAAATTCAGATTCCAAAGAAGTGAAACATACAAGTATACTTTTACATTATTATTTCTACAATATGAACAAGCTCCCCGAAAAGGCTATAACAAACTGGACCCAATTGAAGCTTAAATTCATATAATAAACCAGATGAGGCCAAAATTTAAAAGCTCACACATTCATTTAAGAATAAATAAACCTTTTGGTGAACCTTGTAGTGATGCCTCTTTTGATAATACCATTTCTAGATCATGTAGACACATATACATGATAGAAGAAATAAAAAAGATGAGAATAGGATCAAATCATAGAAAAAACAGATCTTCTCCATTATATTTGACCAAGCGAGAAAAGTAAAATAGCTACCTAATGAAAAATAACAAACAGTTCAAAGGATATACTCTGACATAGCTAAGAAAATCTTACAATATTCTCTGGTATCCTCCCTCAAGCTAAAGAATAGATCTCTATCGTTCCTAACTTACTCTATATTAGCAAAAACGATTGCTTTGACAAAGCATTTGTCATTTTATTAGCCTCCTGGTTTCAGTTGGAATACATTTCAAGGGCATCCCACCTTTCTATCAATTTTGATTTGATGAAGCATAGATCAAATGTGGTTAACAGCTTCCAGATGCCACTTAGCTGGAGAGTGCATAGCTTGGCTTACCGCACTTATTACATAAGCTAAATTTACCCAAATTCCTTACCCCAAACCTACATATTCTCCAACACTCCTCTGAAGTTAAGGGATAGATCCCGATTGTTCCTAGCTTGCTCATAATGAACTTAAACAATCGCTTTTGTCAAAGCCTTCGTTAAAATATCAGCCTCCTAATTCTGGATGAAATATATTTCAAGTTCATCCCACCTTCTTTGATTGAACAAATTAGCCTACAGACTTGAACAAATAAGCCTGAAAACTTCACCCCCTCCTTAAAACTTAGTGGGATCTTCATACATATTTCTTCTTCTAGTTCACTATCCAAAAAGGAGAAAGAGAAAAAAAAAAAAGAAAAAGAAAACAAAAGACTCATTTTGCTGATGAAGTGGCCAATCTAAGGTAGAAGACCATGGTAAAATTACAATAATTGAATTTAACATTGCAGTGCAGGCAAACATTTCCCCATAATCAATGTATATCCCTAAGCAACTAGTCTTGCCTTGTAATTTTCTACACATCCAACCAATGTTGTCAAACCCGGACCAAAAGGTTGACTAGTTATTAAGAGAGGTTTAAGTATCGAGAGAGTAAACTAGGATCCATAAAAATGTTATAGTATAATTTATATTTATATATAAAATAATAAAAATTACCTACTTCCTCGAAAATTGAAAGCTAAGAGTTTTTTACAGTTTATTTTTTTCTTTAATCTACTTTTATTTTTGTAACAAACTAATATATTCTCTAGAAAAATACAAAAGAAAATAATATATTTTTACCTCCAAAAAACCAAATGGGTTCTTATAAAAACCGGATTAGACTAATTGGGTTAATTGATTAAACCGAAGTCACTATCCATAAGAGTTAAATGGGTAAATCAAACTGGTTTTATAGAGGAATCGGGTCCAACTGAGTTAAACTAAGAGGGTCAATCCAAGTCTGACAATATTACCTTCAACAGTTCAATGTTCATATTAAACACTCGCTTACCTCCAACTACACTTTTATCATTGAGCAAATCCACCCACCTATCTCCAACTAAACTTTTATCATCAGGTAAATCCACGACTTCCAAGGTCAAAATTCAATATAAGGCCCTCATTTCCCCATGACAGAGTCCACATTTAAGGATACTTAATGCTTCTTGGATGTATTTAGGAATGTCTTTGGTATCAATTTGTATAAAAAATGCTTGTATTTAGGTCATACCTTTCATAAGTCACATGGTTTGACTTAAGGTACCATTCCCTCTTCCACATCCATTTGATTATTCATACTAACGATATCACTTACACTCAATTGGCTACTTAGAGTCGTAGAACTAATCCTCTCATCTATATTTATGGGCCCCATCTTCGAAACAAATAATTGATTGTGCTAATAAAGTTAGGCCTTCCTTGTATGATTTCAACCCAAAAGTCACTGCATTCCCTTTGGAAGTAAATTTGACAGAGATAGATAAGTATGTTAATTCAAATGTAAAGGAGACAGTATCAAAATTTAAGGGAAATCAACAAGAACTGACCAAGGAGGAGGAGTGTGATAGGAGGAACATGATTGATAGAGAACTTTGCATAGCACAAGATGAGTTTTGAATTATATAAACAAGTTGAAGAGATCTACAAGATGATGCATCCCAATCTAATTATTTAAGGGTTCAAAGGGAAGAAAATCACTTAGATATGCAGACCTTAAGATTGCATCACCTTAACAAGAATTTGGAACTGACCTATCAAGCATCATTGATCTAGGAATTTCCAACAGATGGCAATTCTTTCTTTCTGCTATTCCATTTCATTGTTGTGTATAGGTACATGAACATTGATGAAAAAACCTCATTTAGTCAAATAAGCAATGAATTTCAATAAGTATCCACATATGTCATCTGACCTTAGGATATGAATCAATGTTTGGAAAATATCAATGATGAGTACACAAAACTTTTTGAAAATTTTACATGTATTATATTTGTCTTTTAACAAGAACACCCAAACCTAGCGTGAATATTTATAAAGGTGATGACCCATCAATAACCATGTTATAGAAAAGGTTTGTTTGCCATAAATCCATAAGCAAGTTATTTTGATCGATTACAATCAAAGTTCATTATAATTTCTAAGCAATAAGATGCATACTTTGCATTCATATATATCTCTTCAACTACAACCAGTGTCTCTTTTTTGGCTTATATGATAGATAAATTCTTCCAATACTCGATTCCATGGACTTAATCAAACCAGTCATTATAATTGAGTTCTCCACCTCCCAGACATCAAATTTCCTGACATAGTAGTAAAGGAGGAACACTCTAGTTAAGTATCCTAACATTCCTCTCCTATTTAGTAACTAATTTCACCAATTGGACCCATTCTCCAAAATTCACTCTATTCAATTTGTGTTTAGGTGATAAAGGGAACGTCAATCACTTATCATGAAGTAAGAAACAAGATTTGAGTTTGAAGTTCTAAATCTTTTTGGGAAACAAATTTGACTTGGCAAGTGGTGAAGTTTCACAAGTAGTTTTTTTATTTTCTATTGCATTGCCAATCATCTCATGCTCATCGAAGTTGTGTGGGTAAAAAGTAGGTGGAGTACAAGGCTCAACTAGTACCATAACCAGTAAGTACAAGTTTGCAAAATTTTAGAATTGGAACCTAAGCCTATAACATGTAGGAACTACTCTAAAGCTTGTAACCTATGAAGCACATAAGGTATAAGATACCACATAAAACCTCTAAATTTTTTTAATACATTTTACTAGTTTATAATTTGAGATAAGTTGCCTAACAACCTATCAATTTATTTCAACGGATTTGTGAATAATTTATTCATCAACAAGGTGATCTCTACAATTCAATCACATATTTTTCAATCAAATGTTCCTCATAAAGGCTTGAACCTAACAATATCACTCTAAACAATTTATCATGAAATACTAATGTAATATTGTAATCTATCGTAAAGTTTATTTCCACTTGTCTAAAATAAATAAGAATACCAAATCTATTACAACAATTTTACTAACACAAGAACATCATGTGGAAAACATAATATAAAACCAAATTTCAAACACTTTCTAGTATGTACTGAGTTAAAAATATTGTTATTTTGTTATATATAACATTATTAATTAAGAATTTTCATGGAGTGCATATTGTCAATTAAAACTTGCATCTTGTATACCTTAAAATAGAAGTTCCATGGAGTAGAGACATTGTACCCCTATATACCATCCATAGGAGTACATTTTGAAAAATTGGAACCAAAACTACTCATAACCATTGATACTTACACAAAACCAACCCAACCATGCAAAGTAGAGTAGATTATCAGCTCCAATAGAGGTACCCGCTCACCCCAATTGCTTCATCCTAACCTAGTAGGATCAACTAAAGCTCAAATCCTGGAGAACCAAATCTTCACCATCAAATCCAAATTGAGCAATAAACCCAAAAGAAACAACTTAAAAAAGTGACAATTAGTTTTAAGATATAACAGGACAAATCTAATACAAACTATCCATAATCTCCAACAACTTGTCCCTAAGCAAAAGCAAATCTATGAGAAAATCAAAGTTTTGTAGAAATCAACACTGCAAGTTCAACAGTCATAAAGCTGCTACAACTAGATGACGCTTCAGTTAGATAAGCTTTCCTACGTATGTGTGCTGAAGGGCCAAGAATGATCAAAAATTTCTCCTCAAGAGTTGGTTTATCTACTATTTCTGTTTCAACCACTATAGAGATATTGCATACTGGAGGCAGCATGTACCACTGCTAGTTTGCATTTTCACCAAAATACAAGGATAAAAACTAGATCATTTGTGGGCTTTCTCACTCATTGATATGTAAATCAACATCAGAGACTTTAATGTAGGTGAAAGCTGTGCAATATACCTGAGCCAAGGCCTGGTATCCAGCAAAGAAACTTCTCTTCCTAATCATATCTTTATAAACATGGTTAGTTGTAAATCCATGCACATCCAGGAACCTTTTGTATAGTTTTCGCTGTAAAGGAGATAGTTTTACAGCTATAACATATACAGTTTTTGGTGGCAAGTCATTCTCCACCACATTCATGTCCATCCTCTGAACAAATCCTTTCAACTGTTCATAGAGGATATGTGACCTTTGATTCATTATTTTCACATCCTCAGCAGTTGAATTAGTGTGCTGACCATTCTCTATCGGATTCTGAAATCTGAACAGTTGGGAAAAAGCCATCAGAGAGTCCACATAAGGAAAGGAGCAGCAGTTAGAAAGTATTCAGCAAGGAAGCCTAACCTATTCCTAAATTCATGGCTACTGCCAAGGAAACCTTCTCTCACAAAATCAACCATCTGGCCAGATAGAGCACCAAAATGAATTATCAGTTGAAGTCAAGTAAAAAAAATATGACAACTAAATCAACATAAACTTACACAATAATACTCCATAAGATTATTCTGAAGGGGTGAGCCAGTTAATGCAATTCGTCTCTGGCATCTGACTAGCTTAAGGGCTTGAGTAGTATCTGCCCGAGTATTCTTAATCATATGGGCTTCATCACAGATTAGTATGTCAGGTCCATCCTGCAAAATTTAACAATGCACCATCAAGTCAACATGGCAATCAATCTGCATATTAAGAGATTATTTAAACGAAGATGTAATTTTTGTGATTTACTATACTTAGACAACCAAACCCAAACCACCACACCACCCTCCCCACCACACACCCACCCACCCACACCAAACACCACCCCCAAAAAATAAAAACACAACAACCCCCAACAAAGATGATTATATAAATTAAAACAAAGCAATCTATAAACGCTAATTTATCATCACATGTTGCTCAAGCAAATACATATATGTACATGGATCACCTAAGCCAGTGCCCTAGAGACACTTCTTAAATTTACCAAATAGAGAAGTGTACAAGTTTTAAAGCACTTGTTACACGGCATAAGGCAAGTGCATAAAAAAGGTGAAAAATGTTCTTTTAAATCATTCAAAGTGTCTGCTAACACTTGTTATGATTTCGTATATATGCATCCAATGTTATTGGTAACACAACAAAATTGATCGAACTAGCAAAAACCTAGATATTTAACCTAGAAACAACAGCTTGGAGAAGTTCAATTTTCAGTCAGAAGACCAAAACCTTCCTCCAAATACCCATATCAATTCAAAGGACTTCTCTCCCTTCCACTCTCTCTATTCACTTCGTTGCCCAAATCACTGAATTACTTTATCAACCCTCCCTCTCCTCTCCATCTTTCTTAGATCATTACAAACAATGGGATCATCAACAGCCACATTGGCCGAGCAACTACCTTATGGAAGAAAGCAGAATCCTGCATATGAGCTGCCATACATCATCTGTTGGCAAGTGAAAGTAGCTGAAAAGAGACCTGAATCGTGTATAAACTTTGTGACTCAGGACATAATGTTAGCTATACAGGACCCCTATTCCCGTATCAACATGATGCTTCAGTACTCATCACACAAACATGCCTTATGCATATGTTGTCAAAGCAACAACATGATAATGTAGTACAGCTTTAAAACCCTAGGCTACTGGCAATACTTCTGCTATAATGGAATTCAACCAAAAGGAAAGGCAAAATATATATATATATATATATATATATATATATATTTCCAGTTTCTAGCCCACCTATGTCAACTATAAAAGGGTTCGATTTCATAATTTTGGTAACAGTGGCAGTTTTCTATTCTGAAACCGGACAATTCAAAAAGAGATGGCCAATTCATACATGATCTTTTTGTTTCTATTAAACTAACCCACTTTGACAAGTATCTATAGACTGCTAAGTTCACCTGGCAATCTTAAAGGAGCATGAGGGGAATAAAAGGATCAATCACTAAGTAACAATACGACATAACATAACAAACTATCAAATGATGAAGCAGGGTCCTGATGAAGCAAAACAAGCATCCAGCCTCAAATATTAAAATATTTGCAACAGTAATTTAAAAGTCTTCGTATTACCTGCAAAGCACAAGCAATATCCCTTGCCATGCTTCTATCTTTGACATTTTTACCAAAAGACAAGTTGCGGAATGCTGTATAACTAATCAAAAATACACCACCTTTAAATCTCCATTTTGCCAGTAATGCCGACCTCCTCTCTCTGAATATAATGTGGCAAAATTATGTAATAAGTCCAAAATAAGAAGATAAATGCTAAGCCAGAACAGTAACTCGATGAGAAAGAAACAAGAATGAAAAATGTATCTTCTACTTGTTCTGTCCATTTCTGATGTACACTAATAACTGTCATTTATTTGTATGGCTAGAGGTATTGGGTGTATGCAAAACTTTCACAATTTATGAAACAGTTTTCTTACAACCATCAGTTACCACATCATAAAAAAAGAGTCTAAAAGAAACAAACCTGGAAAAAACAGTAACCCAAACAGGAAGAAACAAAAACGAAAAATATGCCTTCCCATGTTACCTTTATTTCTGATGTATGCTAATAATTTTTCATTTATTTGTATGGATAAAACACTTCAGAATACACAAAAATTTTACTAAATAGTTTACAAAACTTTCACAGTTTTCCAACAACCACTAGTTCCCACAACATGGAGAAAAAATGTTTGAAAGAAACAAACCGGGATACATCGTCTAGCATGAATACACGTAGTGGCTTAAACTCTAAGGGCGCCCACTTAGTGAATTCATGTCTCCAATTGTGCAACACATTTACAGGTGTAACGATCAGAGCATTTCTAAGGCCCAAATCAACACTTCTCATTGCTGTGTATAAGAAAGCTATAACCTGAAATGGAAGTGTACAATCAAGTAGGTCCATCAACATTAAAAGCCATAATACAGCCAAAGTAAAATTTAGAGGGAAACACAATCTGCTAATGCTTTTTCGTCTCGTTCAATTTAAATTTGAAGTTGACTTCAATAAGAATAATAATAATAATACCTGAAATGTTTTGCCAAGACCCATGGTATGAGCCAGAATGCAGCCTAGACCCTTATCACCAGACTTTACTTTTCGAATTGACTGCACAATATTTTCCCACATAAATCTGATCCCAGTTAACTGCAACAAAACAAAAACGAAATTTAATTCTTGGTAACTTCCTTACAAAAATTGAACTCAACCATGCTTTAATTGGTCCAATGCATGTGCTGCCAACAATTTTAATTGACAAAAAAGGTTTGTATCATCTGCCTTTCTCAGTCCATAGTTTTTATTTCGGGCTAAACAAATTTATATTTCAAACTAAGATAGACTCATGACACAAAAAGAGGCACTATTCTTTTTTGTCAGAACAACAGCAAAAATGATCGCCTGATGAGGAAAATACTGCATATCTACTGTTGTTTCAACCAAACTGTCATTGTGTTGTCCATTTTTCATAATCTTAAGCAGCAAATGCAGATGTATCTCCACATGGCCACAAGATTTGACAACCAAGGAAAGATTAAAGAACTAGTTTATTGAAATGGTGCTTGGAACTTCTACTCTCTGTAGGGTAGTCATGCATATAGCCAGAAAATTACATTGATAAAGGCAAGTAAACTTGGTCATCTGCCCTAAACTGGTTTGAGCCTTTGATAGACCACTTGAAAGGAATAAGAACCACAAGAATGAAAAGAAAAAAAGGTGGAGAAGGAGAAGATAAGGAACTGATAAATAGCCAGCGATACCAACAGATAATAAGACAAAGAAAACTATTACCTCACAACAGTTTTCTGGATTAAGCTATTAAGAGAAGAAAGCCAAACAACCTCATTTTAGTTCTTGATAGAGAAAAGCCCTTATGTGGTTCACACTAGCTGTCAACCATATACATAGAATGTCTTAACCGATGAGAGGAGTTATTTAAGGGGAAAGAAATGCAGAATCAGCCAAGGATGTAGCCTAATTAACAAAACAGCTACCAAACAACGCTGTCTATGAGAAGAATATACATCCCCATAGAAGAACAACCAAGTGAGAAGGTTATGTCTAGGAGAGGTATAACTAATGATCTTAAAGTAACACAAACAAGGCAAATATAACCACACAGTACCTGATGGGCTTTCAACTTGGCTGAGATACTTGGAGGAATCCGGACAGCCTCTTCTCCTTTTTCTCTCACAACATTAACAATATAACCCGTTAAGGCATCACCAAGCACATCAACACCACTTCCTTCTGAAGTAATCCCATCGCTACTTGTGGAATCCATCATCTTGGATCTGGCCGAAAATTGTACTTGCAAAGACCTCAAGCGTTCTTGACGCTCCTGCAAACATAAAAGTACATAAGAAGCAATTTACAACTCAAAGCACCTTAGTAAATACAATGTTAACTTTAAAAAAGGAACCTTTTCAATAGCAATTTTTCGCCTTGTATCTTCACCCAATTCAGCATCATCGATTATTCTTCGGATCTTCTTTTTGTGCTTTCTCTTTGACCTAACCAGAGAAGCATTAATCTTAGCAGCAACTAAACCCAATCAAAAAAGAACCCGGATCAACAAAACACCAAACTTGACAGAGAATAGAGCAAGAACTGAAGAGATAAATAATAGTATCTTCAATACAACCTTTTACACAAAAAATAAATAAATAAATAACAATAATATTAATAATAATTCAAAGAAGAAAATATAGGACATTTTTTAGAGGGTAACTGTCTGTATGACAAACATTAAGTAAATGTCTAGTTACTGGAATGAAGGTCAATAACTGTTCCATTCCCCTTTATACCCCCATTAAAAAGCTATCATCAGATTTTGGCAGAATAGCTATTCAACTGGGCAAAAAACTTCCACCTATCAAGAAAAAGCAATTCCTTGTGAGACCAAGCATGTGGCCATTCCTTGGCCATAGCTCAACTCTTCCATCATTGCTCTTTGAAAATCATAAACCACCACCAAGAAAGACCAATGCCACCTCCAGCTCACCACCATCAAACCATTGCTTCCAAGCCCATCATCACCACAGAAACATCTCATGTAAACCAACAAACCTAAGTTTTAGAAGAGGGAGGAGGGGACTGGAGGAGGAGGGCAGCAGCTAGGTTGAGACAGCAAAATCAAGTCGATGCAAAGTTCTCAAGAACCCAAGTCAGACCCAGTTGAGCTGGCAAACTATGAACCCATGTTCCTGCTTGGTGGAACACCATAATGCTTGTTGGGTTCTCAAGCGAACCCTTATCTGCACACCCACATTCACAAGAAGTCTCTGTGCACAACCTTGGCAATTCATGGTACAGCCCTAGCATTTCAAGGAGCAACCATGGCGGTTCTGGACTTATGGCACTAAGCTTGGTGGTCCAGGTATAAGATGGTGCTTCGTTGAACCATGTGAGATGATGGCTGAGGAACTGAGGCCAAGGTTTCAAAAGGCCAAGGGGATTTTGGTCCTTTTAATTTTTCTCCCAGTTTGTGGCTTGTGTAATTTTAGCTTAGCCAATCAAAGTATTAACCACATGTTATTGATTCAAATCCCATGGAATCAATATCACATTCATGCTTATCCCGTGCCAAAAAAAAAAAAAACATAACATAAGATTACAAGATATCCTTCATATGGTATAATTGACACATTAAAGGAGATTGGTTATATATTGAATATAGTGGTCTTGAGTAATCGTAGGCATCCTCTTAAACTGAGTTGGCTATTTGTGGTTCTTAATTAAGAAATAGTAGTACAAAGGAAACATGTAAAATACTTGGGAAAGAAAACCACATTTCATTTCCTAAAAAAGGTGTCACATAATCTAAAACAAAATGTCCTTTAAACAGGATACTTTCCTAAAAATCTGAATATACAATTTGGCCGGCAGCATTTTATGGCAACAAGAACCTCCTCTTTCACTAGGGGGAGGATCAACTCAAACAAACGAAAAACCACTGAAAAACCAGCAGTAGAAGATTTTCGGAAAATACCTTCAACAGAGCTCATTCTGAAGTAAAGAAAAATTCACCGTGGCAGATAATTGAGGGAGACAAGGCCACATATATTAGCTTTCTAATTTGGTAATTAATATATATATATATATATATATATTCACCTTGTTATCTTCTTTTTGAGGAAAAAATTTTGAGAGAGGGTTCCATATAAAGCTGTGTTGCTTATGGATAAACTTTAATAATTATGAAAACTACTTAAAACCCTGCAGGATACACGGATATTGGTTTGGACTATACTTATTGATAAAAACAATAATATTGGTCAAAAGATTATGACAATTAATATAACAACAATATATGTTTAGAAATTGTTATGAATATGAGGCCAATGTCTAAATTATATCAAAAATGTAATACATTATAATTTTATTTGACTACTGGAGAGTTTTTATTGAAATGATGTACCATAGTGGACAATTTTAAATATATAGGAGTGAAACATCACGGATGCTAAAAGTTCTGTTGTTTAAATTAGATTACATAAGAGTTGCAACTATTTTCAAAGTTTCATCAATTGCATAAAAAGACATCCTTTTTACAAAAGCTTTCAAAGTCAGTTTCATATTGCTTATACTTGTGGATGCAGCATTGACGCATGAAATATTATTTGCTATGGATGGCCATTCAGGATATATAAGATTTTCCTTGCTGAAGCATAAAACAGATCCCCACTCACAAGAAGGGAAAGTGGGTTCACTTTCCTCAAACTTTAGAAGCCAGTATACCTTCCCTCACCAGAACTTACACCTCCGCCAATGTGCATGATCAATCTATTTAACCTTACATTAACTCAATGGAAGAAAGAAGCTGAGAAAACATAAACTAAACAAGATATGTTCAGGTTTATGTCCTCACCTTATTTCAATGGCAACATCTGAATCAGATGTATCTGAATCTGAATCACAGCTCGAAACTATCACATCACCAGACTCCATGGCTTTATCTAGTTGTAACATCAATGTCCGCAAAACACTTGGACAGCAGCAACAGCATTGCCAACCTGATGCCTTTACTTTCGACAAGCATTCTTCACCAAAGTTTCTTGATATACAAGTGACACAGAATAACATGTCACAGGATTTGCAACTTATTAGATCAGAGCTTTGGCCACAACATCCACAAAAGCATTCAGAACAATCAGCATCCTGCAAACATTAATTCGTTATTTATTCATTTTTTAGTAAAACATTATTTCATTTTTGTCACAATGAAAACCAAATAAAACATTCTGAATAAATTCACTACCAAAGATACGTCCACCAATTATGTAAAAGCATGGACATAATGCAACTGAGAAAGTAGTAAAAGCAACTTAAGACTTGGTGATATGAACTAAAAGATTAACAACAGAAAACTAAAAATTTTTATTGATACTTTCTAGTGAAATTTGATTACAAACCCTAAATCTCTTACAAAATGAGAGCCATAAGCTTAAAGCTCACAAGCACATCCATGAGCATAATGCTCACACCAACTCTCTCTCCAAACTTAACAAAATATCTACCTATCTTTATCTAATCAACTGTACCTATTTATAGAGATAACACTAGCTAACAGAATCTAACAAAATTTGCCACATTGGCACACCTCCACAAATACCTATACATACTAAACACAATGGGTCATATCAATTGTCTCCCCCTTGAGAAGGTCCTTGTCCTCAAGGACCGTTAAGAGAAATAACCATGGCTAACCAACACCCACTTTATCAAACTGGGCCACATATGGGAGGGAAAAAACACCGGTCACAATCACCCCATCTTCATCAACAAAATCCTGCCACATCTCCAAACAAATAAGCCCAAGGAAATTGGTATGCATGTATAACTTTGGCTGACCAACTACTCCAACAATCAACAAGCTATCTAGATCAGGTGCGTTGGTAGCCGAAACTGCGAATCCTACAACTTGCACTGCCAATCGCCATCGTTCTTTCATTTCCAAAGACTAACCTCCATGTGACAACAGCGATGTATTCGTCAGGTTGCATGCACAGCCTCCCTCTTGCATTTTATCGTTTTGTAAGACCAAAGCACCTCTTATCAACTTCCCAAAGCAAATGCCCACCTGAAAATCCAACTCCTACCACTGTTGGTCAAAATTTGCCAAATCTGGATTAGAGAAATCCAATTGCCAGCCAACATTTGTAGATCATTGGTTATTATCCATAGATTGATCCACTTCCTCCACTCTCTGGTCATCAATCTGCTTCGATGGACATTCATCTCCTTTTATTCATGGCCAAAGACCAGTCATCAACTTCAGATCTAAGGTTTCTAGTCGATGACCGCCATGCAACATCTCTGATCCACACATCGTTCATTCAAGCGCATCTTCAATTCCTACATGCATCTCAGGGCTCTCCATTGTTTCCTTTAATACATCCACACATCAATTTTCCCCTGCCTACTGAAATACGCCACTCGCCACTTTGAGATTTTTATGCTCATCTTCAATCGCCACTGATAATGGAGATGTCTCCTTCTATTTGTTGTCCTCCAAAGTGGTCAGTTGCCTGTGGAAGGAAGAAAACCCTAGGTATTGTTAATTGACACGTTCTTGCAGCTGGTGTGGCGCCTTCCTCACAAGCCACAACTCCTCTAGCATTGAATGGATCGAATTCAAACTCTGTTGAATTTTCTAGTTGCTTTAGTGAATACTTTGAAAGTCCAGAAACATATGTTTTTGACTTTCAACAACACTTTGATAGTGAATAGAAATAGATGTACAAACTTGTGCCATGGCTATGATCAATAACAATAAGAGATAATTGCAAGTTTGATTCTCACAGACGGCACCAATTGATACAAAATAAAAGATTAACAACACAAAACTAAAGATTTTTGTTGATATTTTCCATTGAAATTTGATTACAAACCCTAAATCTCTCACAAAATAAGAGCCATGAGCTTAAAGCTCACAAGCATATCCATGAGCATAATGCTCACGCTAACTCTCTCCAAACTTAACAAAATGTCTGCCTATCTCTATCTAACCAACTGTACCTATTTATAGAGACAACACTAGCAAATAATATCTAACAATATTTGACACAACAGTGCACCTCCACATACACCTGCACATACTAAACATAATGGGTCATATCACCTGGCAGCAATTGTATGAGTGGATATGTCCATGAATAACAGCAAATGCATGGACGTGGCACAGACATGTCTAAAGGACTGCACATACACAGAAAGCTAGTACAACAGGCTAAAAAATGTCAAAATACAGCCACATTGAGAATATTAATGACAGAACCAGTTTTCATGGACATGTTATGCCTATTGAACCAGTGTTACTCAATGAAATCAAAATGTACTTTCCACAACTGACCACCATTAAGATTTCCTGCACCCAGGTTCCCTTTATTTCTCAATAATGAAGCTAGGAGTAGTAATTCCTTCACTTCAAGCTTTCCAATTAGCATCACTTTCTAAGCTTATTATTTTTTTCACTTGCATCCAGAGATTGAAGAGCATACAAGGTGGTTAATGACACTCTTCATCTTTGTTACAAAGTGTGAGCATCTATTAACAAGACATGACCCTTTCACTGTGTTGCCTAATCAAATGTAAATTTTTATGGATAGCAAATGTCGATGACAAATAGATACCAGCTATAGATCAGTACAAATATCATGATGTGAATGGCATGTGCATTGTGCATTGAATGAGAAACAGAAAAAATAAAAATATATATAATAAAAATAAAAATATATACAATGTGGTTGCCAAATCATATATCAGCAAGCGAATTAATATTCAAAACTCAGTTTTCTACCAACACTCTTCTCCTCAAGATTGTTCCACTGGATGATAACAAAACAAAGAAATGAAAAAAAAAATCTATTAAAAGGGAAATTGCACGTGTTAAATATAAACTCAAAGTCAACAGAGCTAAAAGCTTAAGATAGCAGACAAAAGAATGGTGTTTCAACTTTCCCAAATTGAGCTGATGATATGGGATTTCATATTAAAAAATTTTACCCCTTCATACCTAATGAATTCATATCCACAACCAAATGATCAAAAAGTTTTGAACTAGTAAACATACAGGTACTTTCATATTTAAACTTTTCAAAGTATTCAACTTCCATGCTCAAGGCATATTATCATATTAAAAAGGCCAATTATTAGAAAGCTCCACCCCAATCATCATCAAAAATGATGATGATGATGCCAAGACCACTAAGTGCAGGAAATTGACCAATTACATACCTTTATGCGTGTCTTCTCTTCCATTAAGATTTTGCAACTTCTACAGACGATGACCTTCAGCAGAGGGTGTTGGTGCACTTCTTCAGCAATTTTACTGCAGGCAGTGCACTGGAATTTCTCATTCTCACTTAGAGAAGCAGAGCCACCTACAGAATCTATTTTGTCTTCTATATCAGGCTGCTCATTCAATTTGGTTGCATCACTGTGAGAAGCACAGACTGCAATTTCCTCATCCTCAATGTCGATAACCATTGTTCGACTCCTCTTATTACTGATGTTTTGATCCTCATCATTGTTGATACGCTTGGAGCACATTGATTCATGGAAATCAGCTGCAGCAGTTTTAAAAAAAGCCACATTACAGCTATAAAAGTCAGATTTTCCTCCAAGATCTTGTTAAAACTTGCAAGTTTTCATTTTGTGGATAATATTTAGCAAGTGATCATGGGCATCAAGCAATTACCATTAGCCACAACTTCACAATCTTCAGGCCTCTTCATGTTTGAGTTTGCGCTATGCATTTCTGAGTTGCTTGTTTCTCGATTGGCCAGACAAACACCTTCAAGAGAAGTCTGAAATGCAAGACAACAAAAAAGGAAATGAAAAAATATATCACCATTCAATCAAATTACAAGTAAGTTTTGCCAAGCTGTGGGTACACTCAAAAAAGAGGATGGTATTAGGGGAATAAGATAAGTTGTAAAACCAGCACATCAAACAGTATGAACTTTTTCATAGAGACCTACCTCCAAAAAATTGATTCCAAAAGGATTTCAAGCCCTTATGTATCACATAAATCCAAAACATCAACTCTGCTAACATATTGTCTTTCTTTCCAGACTAATTATTGATATATATATATATATATAATCAGGAGCAGCTCTAGGGCAATGTAGGGAGTATGGATGCAAGTAGACATAGTTGCATGATTCAATTCCCTAACACATAATAAATTAGAATAAACTCAAAACATGAGAAACCAGTACATTCATGGGACTAAGCACTCAATCAAGCTTCACAGCAGACACTACGGAAGGGATTCTTCAAGCAAGGCAACTCAACTAAGCAGACTATCTATTGACAGTTCTCTTACTCTCCAATGGTAGCAAATAGTGGCAGCAATTGCCAGCCTCCATCTTGAGAAATTACAAATGTCTTCCATTTGAAGGAGAAGAAACCCCTACCACAATACTATTCCAATCCACAACCTGACCAGGAAAAAGTATCTTGGCAGCCACTGAATCCAAAGCCTTCTTTGAGTACTCACACCAAAAGAAGGAGTCCATGAACTCTGTTTCTTTTCTCTCTCTCTCTCTCTCTCTCTTTTCTTTTTTTTTTTTTCTTTTTCGTTATCCGTTATTTGTAGAGGGGTCACAGAAGATTTGGGTTCAAATCCCATAGCCCTGATGTGATGCCCCTAAACAAATTAGGGGTGTGGTCGGGTTTCCTAGATCAGTAGTATATACAGACTATGGTTCTCTAGAACGCAGGAAGCAAACATTAGCAGACACCATACTCATCATGAATAGCAAGTCATAGGATGAAAGCAAACCAAGGGACATGTTCCTTTAAACAAAAACCACCTGTCCAGGATAGTTGCACCAAAGCAAGAATTATAGAGAAGTGTGCCCCAGGTTTAGCTTTCCAAAGCAACCTGTCTGCACTTGCATAACAAATGGATGGAGAGAAGGATACAAGGTCATAATAGAGGACCTAAACTGGCCAGTAGGCAAATCCTACAACTTTCACCTATTAAAGAACAAAATTCAGGTTCTAGAGTAAATTCCAAACCACCAATCTCTCCACTCCTAACTCTCACACTCAAAGGACCCAAAGGTTGACAATTGTCAAACCACAAAGATATCAAATTCCCACCACTAATCTCCCAATCCATTAAAGGTCTGACCATCTCTCTAAGTGCCAGGATTTTATTCCAAGCCCATGAGCTTTCCAAAGCAACCTGTCTGCACTTGCTTAACATATCAATGCAAAAGGGGATAGAAGATACTAGGACCTAAACTGGCAGCAGGCAAATCCAACAATTTTCACTTATTAGAGAACAAAATTCAGCTTCTAGAGTAAATTTCAAACCACCTATCTCTCCACTTCTAAGTCTCACACTCAAAAGACACAAAGGTTGCGAATGGTCAAACCACAAAGAGATCAAATTCCCACCACCAATCTCCCAATCCATTAAAGATTTGACTGATATGATACTGAGCTACTTGTATGTAGCATTAAGTGTTCACATAGTGTTGTAATGTATTTGTGTTGTCATCATGGTGTGTAGTGTGCTGGTCAGGTTCTTGGGTGTGTTATGTTTTTGTATGTGTAGTTAGTCCTTTTGGGTAAGATAAGATTTTTCTGTATTTTATAGAAGAAAGAAGATACAAAGAGAAAGAACCAGGAAGCATACAAGATACCTACAAAATCGATCCACGCATCAAGAAAAAACAAAATGATGCTTAGGTCGATGAGGTGGCCCTAAAGCTCAAAAACTTCATAGATGCCTATATACAAAATAGGGAAATTTCTGTTAGTAATGCCTGCTGTCATGTAACAACTATGAATAGGGAAATTTAGTTAGTTGGGAGTAGCTAGATATTTTATTAAACACAATACAGTTGGTTGTTGTGAGCAGTTTGCTCATGAGTGAGCTTTAGCTCATTGACCTTCTTCCTAGAAGGTATTAGTGTTTGTAACTCAATTTATTCTATAAAATCAATAAAATTCTCCAACTTTCATTATTGAAATTTTCTAGTTCTATCATCATTCCATCCCTCACAAGGATCGTCCTATCCTGAAGAACAGATAAAAAAAAAAAAAAAAGGAAAAAAAAAATACCATGGCCAACCCACGCCAACATTGCCAAACATGGCTGCATATAACGTTCTGCATGTATTCAATCGGCCATCTTCCATAAGTATAGGACCAAAATCTTCAAGATCTTTCTTCTCAGTTCATCGGACCTTCTCCTCCCTCCTCCAATCAACAAGTTTTGTTCAGCAACCGCTATCAGACAGTAGCACAAGAAGTTCTATCCTCCAACCAACATCCGCAGATGGCCTCAACCCGTCTTGATCTATGTGCTGGAATTTCAGTACATATTCCTCCATTCATTGGTTACCAAACTTCCATGACCAATCTCCACCATCATTCAAACTTTCCTGACCACTTGCAGTTGCTCGAACTCGCTTATGCAGTTGCTGACCTCCATTCTCCGAGTCCATAGCCACCAGATTTCTCTAACCATACTTCAGGCTCAATTAGCAAAGTACTCAAGCTCCAGAGCACTCTGCAACAGGTTGAAGTCTCCACCCACCACATGATCATTTCTTCACTTTCTCCATGCATGACCTTCAACTCTCACCCAGTGCACTTTCCACATCTGCTCCTGGATCTTTGTCATTCATTTTCAGTTTGCAATTTGCCAGTTGCTAGCCAAAATTTGACTTCAACACATCATCAGATATTAACGAATGAACAGTTTCTCCAACCAACTTCGCTTGTTCATCAACTATAGCTTCTTGTTGAACACCAGATCCGAGATCTCCATCACCAATGTCACCGAACTATTTGTGATTTGCCATAGATGAAAACCTGAGGTGATTGTAATCATTTGTTGTGCCTTACCCACAAGCCTCATCTCCTCAAGCACTGAATACCTTGACTTCGAGCTTTGTTGCATTCTTTGTCGGCTTTCATGAATACTTTTGACAGATCAGGAATTTTTTACCTTCACAGATACTTTGACAGTGAAGAGAAATAGAGTTGTAAATTTGTGCCATGATTGTCATGGGCAACAGCAACTTTCACAAAAAATTGCAAGTTGATTCACAGCACCAATCAATAGAACTAGAAAATTATGAAATAAAACCAGAGGAATTTATTATTTCTTTTTCCAAAAGAAATTAATTACAAACCCCAATACCTTCTAAGAAGAAGGTCCATGAGTTAAAGATCACTTATGAGCAAAATGCTCACAATAACCAACCATTCTGTGTTTAACAAAATATCTAGCTACTATAAACCAACTCAATTTCCCTATTTATAGTAGTTACTTGATAGCTGGCATCATCAATAGAAACTTCTACACTACTGACTGACTGCACATACACAGCATAACACACCCAAGCAGCTGACCAACACACTACACACCATGACAACAACACAAATACATCACAACATTATACAAACACATAGCACTACACACAATTAGTACAGTATCACATCACTGACACTCTAGCTAAGTGCCAGGATTTTATTCCAAGCCCATGAGCAATCAGATGGGGCCTTAACCTCCCAAAAGCTATGGCTTTCAAGGGAATAGACCATATCCAACCCAAACAAAGAGTCACTCAATAGACCTTTCAAAGACTCCAAATGTGTTTCACCTAGGCAATTGCCTTCCAATAGAAGCAATCTATAATGCCCTAGTCCCCTTCTTCCTAAGGTAAGCATACTTGTTGCCATGCCAATATTTGACCATGAATTCGATCCTTATCATTTCTAATCTCCAGAGAACTATTGATTTATATGATACCCTTCAATACACATTCTCGGAACAAGAATGAGACAAACCAATATCCATATGCCTAAAATTGGGATTCCAAATGACACAAAATCAATTAAATAAAAGGAATCAGGATTGATTTGGTATTTTTACGTCTTATAAGATATAAACAACTTTCAAGGATATGACTCACCCAATTGAACTGAACATGCTCAACTCGATTTAACGCTCAAGATTCTTATTACTCACTGCAAACGATATATTGATAACAATACTAGCAATAACTCAATCAAAGGTTTATTCAAAAGTGTAATAAGAAGGCTAATACAATAATGACCCCCTTACTAGGTTAATTTGGGTTATTGAGGACATAATTGTAATTAAAGATAAATAATTATTAAAAGCTGCTAGAAATGTTAGGCCCTAATTTGAATGCTAGCTTGAGGCATTCAAATGTATGGGTTTCATTCGAATGAGAAGAGTTGCCAATGGAGCAAACTTTCTTAGTACCCTCAGTAAACAGCTTGCCACAGGCCATAATGAAGGTGCTAAAAAGGAGACTTCAATAGTTAAAGTTGTTCCTTTTGAATTTGTTTATAGGCATCATAGTAAAAAGGAGGGCCAGCTTAGTCACTGTTGTTATGATAAGTATCATAACTGTTCTATCTAAAACTTAAACAGGTAAATACAATGCGAAATATTATCATAATATAATACTCTCCCTCACTTGTGAATTGGACTTTAACAAAAGTCCATCAAGTGGACAAATAGTTAGATGGGGGTTATTAGCAAGGAAAGGGTTTGAACCAAGCTCTGATACATTTTATGAGTTCCGCATCTGTTTCATCAAAAAACTTAAAATTATAGATAAGTGTGCATTGTTGTATTTATTATATAATACAAGCCCTCACTTATGTGTCAGGCTTTAACTGGCCCAACAAGTGGATGACTTCATTAAATGGGAGTTGATTATTGATGCAAGGCTTTAAACCTTAGACCTCTTGCTTTGATACTTTTTATGAGTAGTATCATGATAATTTTAATTAGAAAAGTGTGTTAGAGTTTCGATTTAGAGTTTGATTTAGGGTGGATTGGGAGTCATGGACATCAAACTCTAGAACAAGGTGGCACAACTAAAGCATATTTGGATGTTGTGCATGAATGATGGATCCTCCCTATGGCCTAGTTGGATCAAAAATGAAATTCTTAAAAACAAGAATTTTTGACATATGAAAATCCCCAATGATGCTTCTTGGGCTTGGAAGAAAATATTACAATCTAGACCTCTGGCTAAACAACTTCTTAAATGGAAGATCGGAGACAGTACTCGTATGATAATTGGCACCCTAATGGATCTCTAATTGATTAGATAGGAGAACAAGAAGTATCACTCAAGAATACCCCAAGGATACTCTCCTAAGTGCATTCATTACAAATGGAGAATAGAGATGGCCCTCTGAAGATGTGTGGCAAATTGTTACTAGAGATCTAAGAGACCTCAGTCCACCTTTGAACTCTTCATATTTTCTGCTTTGGAAGGAAGCACCAAGGAAAGAAAGCACAAGGAAAAGCTTATACATCAACAATACTTATTCCTTAGCAAGAAGCAATGAAACAGGAGTGGACTGGCACTCTCTTGTGTGGCATAAATGCAACATGCCTAGACGCTCGTTGATTTTACGGCTTATTGTGCAAAGGAAACTATTAACCATGGATAAGTTGTATAATTGGGGCTTAATTGACACAAATTGCTACTACTTATGTTTGGGTGGAGAAGAGAATCACGACCATCTATTTTTGCAATGTCCTTGTGCAAGGAATTTTTAGAAGAATATCAAAAACACCATTGCATGGCCAGGTCACAAACCATCAGAAGCTTCTGGATTGGAAAACTTCCTACATACTGTTGATAATAGACGGATGAATGCCACTCACAAAAAAGCTTTTGCTGCTAGCTGCTATGTCCTATGGAGAGAAAGGAATAGAAGAACAGTGGGAGAATCTGCAATTTCTTTTGAAATAGCTATATGTATTACTTTATGTTGTATTTTTCATTAACAATGAGCAGCTAGAGTTTATTAGCCATTTTACCAAACTAAGTATCCTTTTGTTTTGTTGATACTTAGTTAAATTTTATAGGTTTCTTGGAGTGCCCTTTTTGTACATTAAGAAATGAAATATATCTCACATTAACCCAAAAAAAAAAAAAGTAATAAGCAAAAAGCTTAGAGGGGTTTGAGACGAAACCACACCCAAAGCTTCCTTAGTTGGGTGAATTGGACACTAAATCTGCAGCCCAAGCTATCAACAAAACAAAGGTCAAAGAGTTTCTCCTCTCTAAACCACCAATGAGGCTTAAACTCCCTATCCACAGCCTTCTCTTTCATTAATCTGCCTTCATCTTCTGAACCCATACATTCCGAATCCAGCAACCACCACCTAATAGGTTAAATTCCACCACACGAGTAAACTTCTAAAACCAGGTTATAGAAAAATTCAGCACCACACCAACAAGCAAATTTCAAGTAGCTAAACCCAATCCCCACAGGGCACTCATAACCAGGTTGGTGAGAAACCTCTTTCAAACCAGTATTGTCAGCCTAGGATTGTGGATAGGGATGTTTCTCAGCACAAAAAGATCTAGCTGTTGGAAATCTTGGTAAGATTGTCTCGTCAATAAAATGACATCTAACACTTTCAATCTTATCCACAGAAGGTGGAAATAGTTTCTTTGTAAAGGATAAAACATAATGGAAAAGAATACATTAAAAAGACAAGCAAACCCACCCCACATATCATTGACCAAAGTGTAGCTTTAATAAATAATATCAATAAAATACATAATAACAGACCTTTTTAGATTTCTTTCTCTGACGCCTTTTTTTCAACTGAATTTGAAGCTTGCGTTCAAGATTTTCATCATCCTCCTCTTTAACCTGTCAACTTAGCAAATATATCAATTAATCTCAAACAAAGTCAAACCTGAGATCGTGCAAATCCATGGAATTGATTATGCAGGAAAATTCTCGAGGTCAAGATTATTCAAAAAGATGCCTACAGCTACCTGCATATAGATTGGTTAGGTAATTCAAACCACGTATATATACTGCCATTTTGTCTTACAATTGCTAGTCAGTAAAGATGAAAGCATCGTTAAAGTGATGAGAATGCAGGAACCCTTCAACTACACAATGAGTAGTTAAAAACTTAGAACTTTGAATCAATTGTGATCACTAGAATGAGAAATTGATTCAAAAATCTTGAATTTTATAAACAAATAAAACAGGAAGCTTTTGTAAGAATGGCAAATGCTAACATCCATGCTGCAGCAAAGAAACTAGGTGATCCAATATAATTCTCCTGTCGAAAAGGTATTCTGAGAACATTAAAGACATCCATTCATCAACTTTTCAAAAGCATCCCTTTGTGATGACACTATGGATAGGATTCAACTCTTCACTACAAACTATGGAAATTCTGTTAAGATGTAGTCTAAATTATTTGCAAGTTTACTCCAAAGAAAGCGAATTAATTCCTCGTCTCACCTAATCCATCGAACAGATAATCCTACTTAGATTAACATACTAACCTACTGAACTTACACGTTACATGCCAAGAAAACATGCAAGAAAGCCACGTTAAAGTTATTCTTTGGCGTGTCCATAGGCACTGTGTAATCAACTATTTTGGTAGATTTTTCTGCACATATCGTGTCTCTCAGTTGTGATTGGCTGTATTATTAGGTAAGTTGTTTTTCTTTTTCATTTTTTATTTTTTGCTGGGGACATGTCCTATTTTTGTACCAATTATCTAGTATTGTAGTTAGTGGGTAGTTACTTCAAGTGTAGTAGAGAGTGTTGTATATAATTTTTGCTGTGACGAAGTGGGATTATTTTGAAGAAGTATATCAGAAAACAACTCCAAAGAGATCTTGAGTTCTCTCCCCACAGAGTCCCATGTTCTAACTTTCATAAATAGGTAATTTAGCCACAAAGTCTCAAAAGAAGCTATCACCAGATTTCAACCTAGGTTAGCCAGGAACCATTTACTCATCAGGATCATGTAACACAATATTAATTACCTAAAAAAAAGGTATCACTGTCTTTTTTAAGGTAAGGAAGTTCAATTTGGAATTGATCCTAAGCCTGCAACTAAAAGCATTGAAACTCTACCACTGGACACAAGGCTAGAGATGCATCTGCCCTTCCTAACATTGTCACAACATTTTTTTATATGCAAATTCATGATAGAACTCCATGCTTTATCATTATGATATCGTAAGAAATCTATCCATGGAGGAGTACCCTTGCACATAGAGATTTATTTCCAGGTAACATAACATCCAGACCTTTATTTGATATGAATTCCAAGAAAAGAATAATGAGAAAATTTAGCTAGCCAACTATCATGTTTTGATATAATAATCTTGTAGCAATCCCCACTATGATGTACCTATTTTACCACACAATTGCAAGCGTCAACAAATATGTGGAAACTACAATACCTTTCTGAATTTTCTTTTCTGCTCTTCAGAAAGATCAAGTTCTTTTTCATTGGCTAGAGCATCTGCTATAAAAGGGTCTCCAGATTTGTCATTAATATCATCAATCTCCTCGACCTGAACAGCATGATAAATAGAAAACTGAGGAATAAAATCTTTCCCTTCACTAAATTTGGTATAGCAACATTTGAGGATCAACTTAAGGACAAAAAATTGCATTAAGTGTTCAAAAATAAAGCCGCAAAATTTCACAAATATTATTCAGATCAGAAGCATTACGAATCAACAAATCACAACTATGTCACCTCATCAACTCCAGGAAACTTAAGCCCCATCTCAGCCGCCTGCTGCGGAGTGCTGGCCAGATAAACAGAAGCCCAATGCTTAGTTCCAAAAGAAGCCACATTATCAGACACATCATCAGAAACTAATTTGTTGAAAGAGCCCCAATCAACCATGGGAGCAGCTGTTGGGACATCCCTGATTTCTTGGGAATCAAGTTTCTTTTGCAGGAACCCACTTGCACCTTCCTCCAACACCCTACCGTGTTTTCTGTGTCCAAAAGTAATTATCAATACCAGCATATTGATATGATACCACATATATGTAAATTATATAATCATACATACCTCCTTACAGGTCTAACAGTTTGAAGATGCTTTTCAGCCTCAGCCACAGTCCCAATCAACTCACTGGTAACCTGAGATCCTACCCAGTGTGCTCTCTTTTTCCATGCTTCAGTGCAGCAAGTGCCAGGAGCCTGGCTTTCAATCCATTTAAAAAGACTTGGTAATGAAACACCAGCACCATCAAGTTGCTCCTGTTCAACATGGATAAAGTGGTCACAAAATGCCTAACTAATTATTTGATGCAGAAATTTCATTACTCAGTGTGCTTATAAATGCACATATAGAGTTAAAGCCCAAAAAATATTTTAAAAAATAAAATATAAATACAGGAAAAAGAAAAGGATGCCATGTATGAAGATGACTCTGCAAGACCAAAAAGACCTCTCTACCCGTATTTAGTTTAATGTTTTCAACTTTCTCAATCCTTTGTCAAATAATCATTTCAACAGCATTAGAGACTACCTTTTTTCTTTTTTGACATATTTCATTCCTCATATATATATATATATATATATCATAGATATTCCCCTTTTTGGGGCGTATTTAAGTTCGGTTTTTTATTGCACATAGGAGGAGTACAGGAGAGGCAACTTCCTTTTAGAAAACAAATAAGGACTTAGCAAATCTCAACTCTCCCCAACTATTTCACCCTTTATAATACTTCCAAGATAAGGAAATAAAAAATTTCAACTCTTTTTTTTTTTTGTTTTGGAGATAAAAGAGAACTTCCATTGTCAATAGAATTCTTGTTTTTGTGACCCAATGTTCAAGATTTAAAACAAGCAATGTTTTAGTCGAGTTTTAAAAGAAAACAGCATTTCAATTATTGACTAAAAAAGTGTTTACCAACCCTTCAATAGTAGTTGGGATGTAAAAGAACATAGTCAGCTGGAAAGATGCACAGATTCGGTTCGATATTAATTGAACACATCATCAAATTGTGCTTAAGCTTCAAATTAATTGACTTGAAGAGCCACAAGCTTGAGTTAGCTCAAGTCAAGCATAAGATTACATAAGAGTTAACATTTGCATGATGAATAAAATGTAGTTACTAGAGAGAGGGGAGTTTTTTTTGGGTTAAGTTAGCAAGAGTGAAAGTTGCTCTCTCCTCTCTCTTGGTTTCCCCATTGTTGTTTAAGTTTCCCACCTAAGTCTATCTAGGGTTTGAGTTTTCTTTTGATAGCTGCCTCCCTCTCACTAGACCTTGTTTTCCAGTCACCAGCCGCCAACCATAGCTGGACTCCGTTTATTTATCGGTTGCTTTCCGACCACCATCTTGCTACCATTCGCCAACCATCCTTCTTACCGACTATGTTGTCAAAAGTGCCTCATTGTTCTCCTCCTCTGGAACTGTTCTGGGACTTCCCAAGAAACCAACATTTGTCTCTTCCGGAAAACAGAGGGGATTTCTTCTCCAAGAAAAACCTATAAAAAACTGCCTTCCCTAAGCCATAAAAAATGGGGATAAACTAACCAACCCGCCCCTTTCTACGAGCACTGGAACTTGAGTACCCTCTCATCATTCTCTGCATTTATTTCTCTTCTCCGATAGCAAGGGTCTCCTCCTCCATGGCTTTTCCTCACTTTTACTCTTGATGTCTCCCCAAGTTTAAGGCTCCCTCCTCCAACTTGAAGCCTTGGCTTACAAAGCCATCGTCTTCTCCATCTAAAGGTAAATTGTCTTCTATCCTCTCCAGCATTGGCTCCAACCATAGTTCCCTTAGCTCCCCACTCCAAGTCAAAGCCTCCCCTAATCATCTCACCCTCTAAACCTTCTAAAGGTATGTCAGCTTCCTCTTCTTTGGCACCATCAATAGTCGTAATAGCTCCATTTCCCCCTTCTTCTTCTTCTGTTGATGGTTTCATTGGTTCTTCAGTTCCCAAGCTTGTCTCCAACACTTCCAATGTTTTCACTTTTGTTTCCTCTCAAGTTAAGACTCCCTTCTCTATACTGTCGTTCAAAGATATTTTGACTAAAGCTCCCAACCCCTTCTCGCAAAAAAAAAAATCTTGCATCCGTCTTCTTAATTGCTCCTCCCCCCTTCTTTCTCGAGTTAATTAAAATTTTTCATTTAACTAAGGATGTACAACCACAATATGCAAGGGGCATACCCAACTATTCACAAACTCAAAACTAGAAGCAAACCATTGATTAGGCATACTGGCCACTCCATCTTCCTCTTCCCCATCCAACTCAAACAACTCATTTCCTCCTCTGCCTTCCCTCCATCCCCTCTAAGCTTGTCCATCCCCCAAGCCCACTCCATCCAAGAAGCATGGTGAAGCCTGCTCATATTCAAACCCTATACAAGAGCTCAATCATTACCATTCTAACTACCCTCCTAAAGAGAGAGGGAGAAAGGGGGAAGGGAGGGGGGGCATCGCAAACATTGGTGCACATTTATGGATAAATACATTAGTTGGTCGGTTCTTTGGAAAAGCCCTTCCATTCCCAATAATGAAAAAGATCATACATGCAATATGGAACCAGTTTGGTTTAATGAAAGTTTTGAGTAATGAAAGAGGTACTTTTATTTTAAAGTTTGGACATGATGGGCAAGTAATGAGAGTCCTTAAACCTCCTCAGTATTTTGCTAGTCAGTATGTTATCGTTCATTGTTGGGAAACGAGAATGCCATTTGCAATTGATACCCCTAGCCCCTTACCGGTTTGGCTTAAGCTCTTGAAAGTTTCTATAAAGTTTTTTCACAAGAAAAGAATGTTACATTGCAAGTACACTTCGGAAACCTTTGATAGTAAACGACCATTCTAGATTATTCTAAAGTATTCTAGCAGTTACCACTGCCAACTAAATGTCAAAAATCTAACATTTAATCCAAAAAATAAATAAAAAAACAAACATCAACAATAACTAATTCATCCGCACCTTATGTCTCCTTACATATACATTTAGAATAAAAACTTAACACTAAGAACATATCAATACCTCCACAACACCCACCACCCCCCCCCCCCCCCTCCCCCCCCCCCGGCCGAGATAAACATTGAACTTGTTCCAAGGTTTAAAGGGAGAAGAGAAGATGGAAGGGGGAGGGAGAAGTGGGGGGAAACTCAAAGTGCTAAAAGGAAGTTGCATCAACCATCATCACCTAAAGAACCATGTAAGGCACAAACAACTAAGGAACTTCGAAACCAACACACAAATGCCACAAAGATCTAGAGTTAATTGGTTGTAGTTGGCAAGAGAGAACTCTTAAGTATTGCTTCAACTTGACCAAGCAGCACACTCATCATAATGCAATCCATTCTTTGATAAAGGAAGATGAGAGTTCAACTTTGTCTATGGATGAACTTAAATCAGTCTCCTTGGACCACTTTCAAGCACTCTTCCACACCTCTAATAAAGTGGTGAGAAACAAGGAGCTTATCTCCTCATTACTGCAAACAAAGCTGAATGATAAACAAGTAGATTGCTTGGCACAAGAAGTATCATTGCATGAGATCAAAAAGGCATTTTTTCAGCTTACTAGCCACAAAGTGCCGGAGCATGATGGCTTTAGAGTAGAAATGAGTGACCATAGAAACTGGGAAGAATCAGAAATGAAGTGCTTGAAGCCATCAAGGACTTCTTTGATTCCAGCCACCTCTTAAAGCAAATCAGTTCACCATCCATTACCTTGCTTCCTAAGGTACCCAATCTTTCTCTTATTAATGATTATAGACCTATTTTTTGTTGTTTAACAATCTTCAAATGTATTTCAGAAGTGCTAGCAAATAGACCATGCCCTACTTATCTGCCCTTACCTATCTTTAAATGTATTTTTCTTGTTACTGCATTTTGGTCGGAGTATGCAGATAACAACTTACTCTCTCCGTAGTTGTTAAAGGGTTATCATTATCAAATGGTGCTAAAAGAATGTGAATGAAAGTTGACATCAAGAAAGCCTATGATATGTATGATTAGGGTTTTCCATCAAAATATGGGAATCTTTGAATTTTCTTCTTTGTTTCCCAAATTGAAAAATGTAATGAATTTCTTCATCAAGGTTTTCAATCAACTTAAACTGTGAATTTATTCAGTTTTTCCCAACTTTATTAGTGATGTAATTACTTTCTTGCATCTTCTGAAAAAGCACTTCACAACAAGATTCAAACATCAGTGGTGATGGTAAAAAGAAAAAATAAATCATCTTTGCTTTGACGACAATTTGATGTTATTTTCAGCTGCTTGCTTAAGCTCAATCTACTTAATTAGGCAAGCATTGCATGATTTTAGCAGCTTTAAGGCCTTAAGATGAATGCAAACAAGCATAATGTGCTTACATCAGGTTCAACTAAATACATAAAGAAGGCATTCCCACAACCTGCCCCATGTTATATACAGATTTTGCACATGATTCCAACTAAGAAAATAGTGCTCGAGCTGCCAAGTATAGTATACCATATAATTCAAGGAAATGTGGTTCATAAGATTGCAGTTACAGTATTTTTATGCCCACCACAATTTGACCATACTTATCAAGCAATCCTCTGGTACCTCTTCTAGAAAAAACACAGTGCCTACATAGTTTAACCAATGTAAATTTGCATTTTCCTTGTATGAAAACTTACAATAAAGAGATCATGCATAAAACTGTAATAAATGGGTATCCAATTCAATTCTCCATGTATTTTTTTTAGGCCTGGCTTGCACTGGTAATGACTGAAAATGGCCTAAATCCATTGATCTACTTTGAACTGGCTAATAAGAAAGCCATATATCAGCAAAAGTAGAAGCCATGAACCAATAATCGGTGATGCAAACTAGGCTTCTAGCACGTATTAGATAGCGTAAAAAAGAATGCACTTGCACAAGGTTGCATGGAACCTACCAGTAAGTGAGCACTTTCAGACTCAAACTCATCAAGTGCAGCTTCCCACTCTTCTTTGTACGTTGCCAATTCCTCTGCAACAGCTTTCTCCAGCTGTGTGTTTTGAAAAAGAAAAAGGAAGGGAAAAAAAGAAAAAAGGATTCTCAACATGTATAAAAAGCGTAGACAAGGAAGAGCAGGTTGTGGAAGAAAACTCACATCATCTCCCACTAAACTTTGAGATAACTCTTCTCGTACTTCGCTCTCCAATTTGGAAAGAGATTCCTCTTCAAGTGCTTCTTGAGCTTCTGCAGCCTAAACCAAGGATGAGAAAGAAACAGCAAGAAAAATCTATCACATTAGGAAAAAAAGTCAGAAAAAAGAACTTCATACCTTACTCTCCACTTGAAAAAACTCATCAATTAGCTCCTCTATATCTTGCTCAGTCAGAGGTTCCTAAGAAACATATTCAGCAGCTTCAGAGATTTCTTCCATACAGTGTTGAAACAACAATCTCCCATATGATGTTATGCACATGTTAATAAGAGTTATTTTTATGTCACTGTCAAGTGTTGTGTGTTATGCATTTTATTTTATGCTCCCGTAGGTGCTGTATTTTTATCTTTTAGTTCTGTAGTTAGTGTTTATTGTAATGTAGAGCGTGATGTCAGTGTTGCTATGCAATATGCATGTGACATGATCTCTTAGGCATGCTAGTGGGCAGTTTTAACATGCATAGGATGTGCAGTTGTGAGCACTGCAGTTGTAGTAACTGTTCTGTTGCATATGTACTAAAGGGAAGTCAGTCCTTAGAATAAAAAAAATCATCAGTTATTTTCTGCAACTTGTGGTTTTCTTAGAAATGGAGATCGTCAGGTTCTCTCAAACAAGCCCAAGTGCTCGCTTTTCATCATAGGCCACAGAAGGAGAAAGACACCTAAACCAATTATCAAACCAGACCCTGCTGTCACTAGCCCAATACAAGTTCTAACAAGCAATCCTGCAACATATGATATGGTTGAACAGAACCAAAAATGGAAGATATAAGCACAAAACGTCTTGCCTCAGGAAGCAGCCCCTCATCATGTTGAGGTGACAGAATCTCGTCCTCATCTGAATCAATAAAGGAGTCACTTGATGTGGTAGCATTCTCATCCCGTTCCACGTCATCATGATTGCCCATCATTTTTCTACTGTGGCCAGCAAAGAAACTCCATTTTCTTCACCATATATAGCTGCACAAACTAATTAAGAAATTGACACTTATGGAAGGAAACAAAAACTTAAATATGTAACACCTATATTAACATAACATGTAAAAAGAGAATGAAAATAGTGAAATAAGAACATGAATAATTCCCAACCCTAAATGAATGTGTAAATCTATATGATTTCATCACTTTAAAAAAATTTGAGACATCTACGCTGTTACTTAGAGAATCACCGTTTCCAACAATGTTCCTTCGGTGGAAATGAAGAAAAAAGACATATTTGGAAAATGTTCTTGGCAATGCCCCTGTGATTAATTGAATATTGCAATTTACACTTTATTTGGCAAATTAATAGGAAAAGAGATATGAAGGAAAATGGGGGAATAAAAACAGTGGGAGATATATTTCCCTTATTTCAAGTTTGCTTCTTGCAAGTAATAGGAAAAGAAGGAAAATAAATTCAAATTCGTCTAAATCATCTCTTCCTTTTATATTGCCATGCTTTATCTACATTGCTGATTGGGCATAATCTGGAAACTTTAGAGGGAAACACATGAGCAACGAGAGGGCAAAATTTCACTTCATTTCCAGTCTTTACCAAGCACAGCACTTCCCCTCAATCCACTAACCCCACTCCCCCCCTCCTTCCCCAATTCTCCCTCAAACCCAATTTATAAATTGCCAAACCAACAATTGTTCAAAGATTTAGATGGGAATATGCATGCCTATCTCCATTAGACAAAAGAATTCAGTTATAATAAGTTGGCTGTTGTTAACTATCACAAGTTGCCTTTTTTATGATAAGCTGCGTTTAGCGAAAGATGGGCAATTCCAGGTTCTACATGCAGCAGAACTGCAACCACCCTTTCAGCAACCAATTCCAAGCCAGTTCTCCAAAAAAGCAGTTCATGGTCATGGTTTTGCATTCTTTTTGTCACTGATTTTTGCTCTGAATGCTATGATTTAATTATTTTTTTTAATATGAAACCCCTGGCTGAGGACAGCCCATGGCAGAACCAAAACACACCAATTAGTGCTGGTTCTGGAATCATGGAATCATGGAACTGCCTGCAGGCACATTAGCTTTCACTTCACAAAGTAAACAATTAAGCACACAAAATTTATACTAGACAGCCATATAATAGTCCAGATCAGCTGCAAGAAAAACCCAAGCAAATGAGGACAATATAAAAAGAGATCCTCTTGGACTTCTATCTAAGAGATTTCGCAGAATCTCATTCATCAAGACCTATTTTTCTATTGCTTTTAGTGAGAACATGGTAAGGCTCCAGGAAGGAACTAAATATGGAAGTTTTTAAAAGACACAACTCCTTAGTTAATCCCACACTTCTCTAAATTGACTTTGTGATAAAAATTTTCACCTTATAAACAGTATAATTTTAAGAAATAGAATTTCATCAAACTAAACATGCAGTTGATGTTATTTATTTATAATAAATTTTCAAGTCATTAATATTCATTAGCCAACATGAATTTTGAGAAAGGTGCTGAGCATTTCTTTTACATGGGTTTTTTTCTTTATCAAGTAAATAAACAAAATTCATTAGAGAGGAAGTAATGTACAAGCCGAAAGGAATGCAATAGGACTATAGCCAAAAGAAAACTCAATGCTATTACACATGGTTGTTAAAGTCGCAAGTAAACTAATACAATCTTACAAGTTTATGGTTTCATGAGGCTTTTCCTCGTTAAAAAAAAAAACATAATCATTTAGGTGTAAACTCATGGTGGATTCTTAAATTTAAGTACAATTTTACGAGTTTAAAATTCTACTAATTCTACATCTTACATAAATTGTGGTCTTAATGAGCTATCAGAACTAAGAAAAAGAACCAAGCTTCTATAATTTAAAACAAGTCCATTAAATCATAAGTGAAATGACATTGTATTTACTTTTTTTAATTTCAATTGGTTAATCTAGTAGCTTTGTTGTTAAAAATTTCTCATCCAATGATAAATAAATAGTTCAGGAAGAATACATAATTAATCATCGAATGAAGATTGGATAAATATCCTTCCAAGTGCAAGGGATAAGGAAAAAGATGAAAGTGTTGTTGTAGAATAAGTTGGTCATATGTAGGTTTGGAGAGTCATGGAATAGGATTCAAAAAGACCTAAAATTGAAAAATATGTATATTATTGGTAGTAATACTAATAAAAACATTAGCAATAACGATGATGATGGTGATGTTGATGGAAGAACTAGTCGTAGTTTTGATGATGAAAGATAGTTGATGATTAATGATTCTTTTTTTTTTCAGTTTTGTATTTTGTCGCAATAATTTAAGCTTTAATGTACCATGTATTATCCCTAATAAATGATTTATGCTTAGTTATTTGCACTACACACTTATATTACAACCCAAGTTTATACTAAATTTCTTCATTTCCATCATGTGTTTCAAATCCCTTACAACTATTGTAAGCATATTTACAGTTCTTGAAAGTTAGTTTTGCATTTCAATTCTACAAACTCTAATAATTCTAAGTAAAATCACAAATTTGACAATGTGGCTATTGAGTGAGTTATGACAAATCCGTAAAGCAACCCGAGTAAGCCAAAATCAGGAAGAAATGAGTAGTTTTGTGTAAGCTGAAACTTATCTTACAATAAAAACCGAGAAGGAGAACAAAGTTGCGTTAAGTTTCTAGTATGCCAATGCAATACACGAAAGCCGCAAGGCTAGCCCTCCAAGAGAAGACTTGGAGTCCTTAGAAAGTAGTGAAAACAGCAACAAGCCCTTGCCATGAGCTGAAGGAAGTGGGGCAAGCAAAGGATTCAACCTCTAACTTCCAAACTTCAGATGAGAATGGCAATCAAAAAGAAGGTATTGATGGTGTCCACAACCTAAATGGGCCAAAAAAAAAAAAAAAAGCAAAGAAAGAAAGAAAAAAGAAAAAGAGGTTGAGGATGCAAATCCCCCACTTTGAAATTTTGCACAATTTTGTTTTCATTAGAAAAGTGAATTCCAATGTTTGGTGCCAATTGGGATGATTAAGGATAGTGAGAGATAAAAGCGATTGATGGAAGTAATTTATACTTGTCAAAGATTTGATAATATATTAAATTATTTTCAGATTTAAAGAAGCACCTCTTGTTTCCTATTCCAAAGATGACATTCATTAAGTAGAGTGAAACCATTTATTTTTTAGAGATGCAGCCAGGATCGCTTGTAATGTCTTCCAGTCATCACTAAAAATAAAAAAAAAAATAGGAGTATATCCAATAACAAATTTTTTCACGGACACTTCCTCATCACAGCTATCTAAATTAAGTCATGAAGGCTACAACTCTTATAGCTTTGCACATTTCTCATTAAAAATAACAGAAGATTGGATTTAATTGGTTACAACTAGCCGGTATCAAAGATGGGTGGTTTTCCGCAAAGTTAGGTACCCTAATAGGATAAATAAATTGACATGTTTGATATTTACTTGAAAATTCACAAAATGTTTAATGATGATCCATGAGCTGGATAAGCTCACAAGTTCATAAAAGTGCCATTATATAATGTGACATCCATTTATAATTTCATAAGATAAAAGGTTATACACAATCGAGTCATTAATTATTTGTTTAAATGATGTTACAATCAAATTTTATACAAATTTGTGACTATGTGAGCAGATCATTTACATGCCTATTTCAATATCAAATCTTAAAAATAAATAAAGAAATTTTTAATAAAAAGTATAACTTTCACAAAAGGGGGTCAATCAACAATCCTATCATTGTTCTGAAAGCTAAGAAGTGAAAGTTAAGCTGTTGTTCATATCTTAAATGCACTGCATATCTTCATATCGAAACATGTAGGCTTCAAAATCTTTTTCCACACCCTCTCCACCTCGTACAAAAACATGCTTTAATAGAAATTATCGGTTCGATGCTCGCATCACTACCATTCCTACTACTCAGATGAAAAAACAAACATAATGGTGAACTTCAATACCAAAAACAGGCAGCATTACCACAAAGTTTTAACTGACCAATCCAATAACTCCAAAGACAAGCCAAAACACTTAACCCCGATCAACGACGCCGACAAAATCTTCATAAATACAGTTCCCAATTTACAGGCCAATGACTTTCCCTTATCAAACTAATATAATAAACAGATATGATACAGGAAAGTTGACAAATTTAAAACATATTATATAGAGACCCATACCAACGGAAAAGAAAAAGAAATAAACACGTTTCTTTACATCATGAAAAAATACCTTGAATCGTTCGATAAGTTCGATCGAAGACCTTTCCGATCACAGGAAGATCGTAAGCATTGACCAGTGAGAAATAAACGGATCCAATTTCGATTCGATTGAGTGAGTGTAGAAGAAACCCTAAGAAGTAATAATAGTAAGTAGAGGA
Organism: Lumnitzera littorea; assembly: GCA_024138015.1. NCBI lineage: Eukaryota > Viridiplantae > Streptophyta > Magnoliopsida > Myrtales > Combretaceae > Lumnitzera > Lumnitzera littorea. The sequence goes on from JAMXBB010000001.1 coordinate 110,351,227, forward strand.
AGAGCTAGGGCATGAAAAGTGTAATAATAATAGAGGGGAAAAATATCAAAAGAGCCTTGGAGTGTGGGAGAAGGTTAGGAATCAGTGAGTGAGGGAGAGAGAGAGGGGTGTGCTAAAAATTGCACGTTTCTTGAGAGTGGTTTGATGGTAAAGTTGTCTTTATGAAGTGCCGCTTGGTGAGCGGATTTAGAAGACACACGTCGTTCAAGATTTTGTCTTTGATATTTTTTATCTAATGGTTTAAAATATATACTTAAAGTTTAAAAATTCTACTTAAAAAATATTATAGCTAGCATATTAACAAATCATAAATAAATATTAATTAAATATTATTGTTTAACTATATAAAATTAACATTATTTTATTTGTCTAAGTTATATGGAGAAAATGGCATATCTTTTAAAAGAATGAATTAATAAAGAAAACCGAATAGGTGTAATTAAAAGAAAAGGTTGATATCGAATAGATACAATGGTGAGAAAAATATATGATAGAAAAAAAAAAGTTTTTAAAATTATATATTATAATAAATTTTATGATATGAGCTAAATTTAATTTTATACATTTGAGTTTTTTACTCTCTTTTTTTTTTTACCAACAATTATGGTGGCAAGATCGCCCGAAGTGACCAACAAGTAGCGGTGGAGTTACAAGATGGAAGGTTCATCCCTCCTAAAGTGTTCATGTGACTCTCAACCATCATTTACCCCATCATATTTACTTATATTATAGATAACGAGTTAATCTTTTCTTACCTGCTTCAAAAAACTATTTTAAACCCTTCTATCTTTAAGAGTATTGTGCGGCATAAACCCTAATATATTTGATAGATTCAACTTTTCAACTAATTTTGGCTTGTCGTTACCATAATTAGAAAAATAGCATCAACTCCTGACTAATTTACTTATGGGAGGTTAACCTAACCTTTAGATTATACCCAACCTCACAAACAAACTGCTTATTATCGCCGCTCACTTCACATTAAGCTTAAGTTCAACACCCCCACTCAACATCCAAATCATGGATCATGATATTCTCTTCTACCTAAATACATGATGTTATCGTCGTGAAGCCAACTCTACGCCACTACCCACCACCAAAAGATCACTAACCCTCCTTTCGATGTCTAACTCCAATTAAGATCACCCCTACCAGGACTTCATACTTCCATAAGCTTCCCTTACACATTAATGTATTCCTTTATCCTCCAAGGTCACCTCTTGTTGAGTGGCCCAACAATAAGGTCTGCTTATTGAAGTTCTTTTAATCTTCTTAAGATTTCGACAAAGTTTAGTTACAATGTAATCCTCGACATAACTACCTCCTCTGACAACGATGTCCTCCACTTAGTGGTTGCTCCTTCTCTCAAGCTTCATTTATATGAGCACAGTCACCAACGAGAACTATTGTTTTCATTTAGCATGTCAAGTAATATTTATGTAACTCATCAAGTTGGAACTTTTAAACTAACACAGCTTGCTACGATATGAAAGGTTTACCTCCTCCTAAAGTACCGCTATTGCATTCGACTATCCTTTACCTTACATATTTGCTTATATTATGGATAGCAAGTTAGTTTTTTCCTTGCCTGATTTATCCAAAACCGATCTAACCCTTCCATCTTTAGGAGTACATTCTGACATTATCAAAAGCCCTCGTATCTTTAGGAGGCTTAACTTTTCTAACTGATTTCTACTTATCATAACCAACATTAAGAGAGTGGCATCAACTCATAACTACTTTACTCATGGGAGGCCAAATTCACCTTCAAATAATACCCAATCTCGCAAATAAGTTGTTTGCTAACGCTACTCACTTCATAATAAGTTCGAGTTGAACACCCTCACTTGCCATCCAAATCATAGATTGAGACATTGGCAAAACTTGCTGATGCTCAACTTTTTTAATTTTTTTTTCTTTTTTTTTACTTGATTTATGTATTGTTAAAAATTACTAATTATATAATTAGATTAAATACTAAATAATACAATAAACCAATAATGATTGCCCATGTATCCCTTATGTGCAAATTACACAAAATCTAAAAGCATGAATCATATAGTTATCCCAAAAAAATAAAAAAAGAGTCACCTCTTTGTAAAAATACTAAAATACATTTGATGCATTTATAAGTAGCCCCATTATTACATATATTTGATTAAATTATTAAATAAAAATAATTAAAAAATATATAGAAAAGTTTATAAAGAAACTAAAGAGAAGGAGACAAAAAAGTAAAAAATAAAAACTAAGGGCAACATATAAGTCTCTAGCCACATATTGAGTTGCATGACCCATGGAGTTTGCATTGATTACCCCAACCTCAAATGGAGGTTGTGTTGTAAAATGCTTACAATTCATTATAATAATAATTCCATTCCTCTTATTTTTTATGGAGGATGCCTTTGGTTGTACTTTAGACTCATGATTAACAATTTTATAAAGAATTTATATTACTCAAACTTATGAATAGCTATTTAATGCTTAATTGATTTTTTTCCCCAAAATACTATCAATAAAAAAGTAGCAAATGGCAAAATAATATCTATTCAACAAAAGACCAACCGCATGTTCACTCATGTCACATTTGGAATAGGAATGGTTCAGATTGAAATGAATTGTAATGGGATAGAGTAGGATAGAATCAAGACTGGAATCACGAATCAATTTTTATATTTGGAAATGTCAAGAAATTAAAAGAAATGGATAGTCTATATGGTAGTATTCATTAAAAATATCCTTAATTATTGTATGTGAAGAGGAATGAAATTGCAATTTCGCCTTTAAAAAGGCTAAATTGAATCCTTCGTTGTAATCGGAATCATCAATTTCATATAATTGCAATTCAGTTGTCTAAATGCACTTCTAAACTTGAGGAAAGGGAATTAAAACCAAAATTGTAATTTTATTCCGATCCCTTTAAGCATATCAAACATATACATTAATTAAAATAATCATTCCATTCCCCCCGATTCCATGTAAAGTAGCTATTACAAAATTTTAATTGAACATTAAATACCAAATAACTATTAAGTATGAATTGCTATTAAGTAAGGTGTTGTATTGCAATTCAAGTCTCTAGTCTCATGAATTGTTGCAATTGTCTATTTATCATATTTCCTTAAAAGCCCATTTGCCATAAATGGCGTAGACTTGTAAACCTAACCACACCACTCTAAGGTATAATGGACATTTTGATTTTATTGCAATTTAATTTCTTAGTTATTTTATGCCAACTAAACAACATAATAAGTAAGCAATAATCATTACATTATTATTACAATCCAATTCCTACCTCATTTTCTACGTGAAGTGATTTGCCAGCAAATGGCTAATGACATTGAAAAATGCTTAATGGGTCTTCATTATTTTTATTTTTGTTTTTACTTGTAGGCATAGTGAAAGGGGATTATGCCACCTAATTAAGTGGTCTATTGTTATGCAACCTAATCAAGTGATTAATCACAATCCATCAAGCTAAAACCACTTATATCAACTATGTCGAGGATAAGGATCGGTTGACTACACTTCCTAAAGATTTTTATTTTTATCTTTGTTCTTATTTAATTTTATGCAATTTTAATAATTTCTATCTAGTTAGTTAAATACATTTTGATAGAACAATTAAATAATTATTGTAAACTAATAAAAGACGATACATATGTGCTTTTATTGGCAACGGATAGAGAATATATATATATATATACACACATACAAAGTGTCAAAAGAAGAAATCAGAACCGTGCAAAGTTTCAAATAATAAAAAGACGGTTCTACAAAGTGAAATGTATTTATATAGAGTAAAATGTTAATAAAATAAAAAAGTAAATTTCATAAGATACTTTTTTATATATTTTTTATGAAATTCAAAATTACAATAGTGTTAAGAAAGCTAAAACAACAATATTTAGTTAACTAGATAATTGAGTGCATAATTTGCTAATGGAATAGAAAATTTTTAATATAACTTCTTTAGAAAAGTATTATATATAATAGTTATATGTTAAAATAATATGTAATGGAGAATATACACATTCACATAATTAGTCATAATTTAGAACTAGTTAAGAACAAATGCAGTGTCCAAGTAACAATTTTTTGCAAAATAACAAATAAATACTAAAATATAAAAATAAGTACATAAAGATAACCTAACAATTAACCGATTTGATGGTAACTATAAATAATAAAAAAAAAGCCTGGATAAAAAAAAAAACTAATTAAAACATAATAAACGTGTTAAGCCTATGGGTTGTGGCTATGTTTACGTTGTAGTCTAAAACATCCCACCCAACAATTTCATTTGCAAAGACGACCTAATATGTTCCTAAAATGAAATCAACAAAATGATATACAGAAGTGGAGCACTTAGATTAGTCAACATTAAGACCTGATCATTCACTAAAAAAAGACCTAACTATAGACGATTAATTTAGACATATCAAATTGAAGATTTCCATTCCAGTTGTCAATGCATAAGTTCTTTTTTTATTGTCGATTTATGTTTTTTGCAATTAAATTATTTTCGGTTTAATGTTCGGATGAGGGAGGGAATATTTTTATTCCAAATGTTTCTATTTCTTTTGAGTTTGGGGTTGTCGTCCGATTAGATCCGAGCTTGGGGAAGTCAAAATTGACCGGATTGAATGATCCGAACTTAGCGAATAGTTTGTCAGAATATATTTAAAAATAAATAAATAATTTAGCATTTTTTAAGTCTAGGAGTTAACCTATTTCTAAACAGTGACCATCTAGACCTTTTAAATTTAAAATCTATTTTTTGAAGTATTCTTGTAATTTCAAAATAATCACAAGTTTAAAATTAAAGATGAAATAAAGTTCATTTATTTATTACAACAAGAAAATAAAATATTTCCATATTTTAAATCACCCTATGATGCTTATATACCCATTAGTCGAAATTAAACTTTCCACAGTTTGGTTCATTTTATAAAATTTTACTATGTTGGTTGGTTCTATTTTTTTAAAAAATAGTTGAATTTACATCAGTGAAATTTGAATTTTATTTAAAGAAAATACTTTAAAAATTTTCATAATTTTTTGTTAAAAACCCTAATTTTGGAAAAAGATTCATGTATTTTTTTTTTTTGAAAGACCTAATCTAAGTGACAAATTTTTTTCTAGTTTATTATTATTTCATTTTATTCCATCTTATTTATTTATTTTTACTATTTTATCTTTTATTTTTTAATTTTTTATATTTTCTTTTTAAATTTCCTTTATTTCCTCTTATCCTTATTACTTTTTATCACGTCTTCTGCTTTCTTTTTCGCTTTATATACATATATACATTCACATAAATATATATATTAATTTTTTAACCAATCAAAGAAATAAACAATGAATAAATAAAAAAAAAAATCAAGTCACGTCAAAAGTTGGCTCAAAGTTGTATTTGAGTCAAAGTTTTAGTTGCAAACTAAATCGAAGGTTAAAGGTGATGTGCAACAATTTCTTGTAGTGGTTGGAGGAGGTGTTAGGGGTAAGATTTTCAAGGGCAACAAGCTCCATAATGGTGGTGATTTCCGACATTGGAGTAGTGGTTGGTGGTGTTTTAAAGAGTGTCATTAGTAAGGGTTTCAGCAGTGGTGGTTTTGGTGATTACAGATAGATTAAGGTTTTTAAGAGATATGGATGAAGGTTTTTGTAGGTGGCCAATGCAATGGCGATGGTGGCTTTCAGTGATGGTTAGCAATCACAATGATTTTAGGAAGTTATAAAAGATAGGGGTAGCGATTTTCAAAAGCTTAGGTGATTGGGAAGCTTAGGAGATAGTTGGTCTTCTTCAACTCAACCAAAGCTATAGTTGAAGAATATCTAGAGAGAGAGAGAGAGTTGCTTGGCGAAGGTTTTATGTAATGAGAAAGTGATGTATTGTGTTTATAAAAGGAATGGCTAGTGAGAACTAATGCTAGGAAGGCCTACTCAAGCTCTACAGTCTATAGGTGCTTAACCGAAGATGAAAGGTAGTTAATAGCCATGAATTTAAAAAAATCAAAGCTAGGGTGTAAGCCTTGTAGAATTTTCAATCTTGAACTCGAGATGAGTAACAGGAGCTTATATGAGTCCTTCGAACCATATAACATATGAATTAAGATTAAATATGAATATTAAAGTAGAAAACCCTAACAACACATTTAAAACTCTAAAACTAGAACTAAAGCCTTAAACATACCTTTGAAACCCTAAAACCTTGATTAATCCTCAATAAGCAAGTGACCTTAAATTGACTTTAAAACTCTAAATTAATATCAGAAACCTTAAATTAATCAATAAATTCCAATTACATAGCTAAATTATTCACTAATTGCTTATGGTTCGATTAATCACTAAAAAGTCTTAATTTATCTTTGGAATCCCAATCGAATGGCTTAGTAAATAAATAGGAAGATCACAACATCAAAATTAATTAAGGTTGTACATGTTAGTAAATAGTGTAGTAAGCATTGAATTTAATTTAATCACATCCATGTGCTCATACATCATGTTTAACTAAGGGAATAAACTTAATTGACAATAAATGGTAGGAAACTAATTAAAAAGAGATAAGATTAAGGACAGGCTTGCTTTTAGGAGATAAATCCTAATCATCTTGGGCAATAAGTATATGATCACCACATGAGTAATCATTAGAAAGTGATCCTTATCCCTAAGCCCTGATATCTTGGCTTCCACTCCTTAAGCTCAAGCAACACCCTGGTATCTTGGCTTCCATGTCTCAAGTTTAAGCAATGCCCTGACATCTTGACTTTTATTGTCACGCCCTGAAGCAAGAAAGTTGTAACAGTTCCTCTGTGCAAACCATTTTATGATAGAAGCTGATATTTCAACTGTTATCTTAAACTTGATTTATACAAGGCATCTACGACTAATCTGCTTTGAAATAAATAGTTTATAAGTTAATCATGCTATTTATCTATAAAAATATGAAAAAAACATACTATAATCTAAATATCTCAAGTAATGCTTACAAGATTTAGTATCATAATTTTACTTTACATAAGTAGTATGTATATTGATATCAAGATATTTAAAGATAAGATCCAAACTTCAAGAATTTGATTGATCCTTCAATTTTATATCCTCACTCCTCAAAATCAAGCAGTTACTAGTTTTAAGGTAATTAATTAGTCTCTTCCTAGTTATCACTCGCAACATCATCTAGAAGGATGTACATAATCACTCACTCAATAAATTGGGACAGAAACTTAAAACCATATATTAAGCACAAATAAGGTTATTATCCAAATTAGTTAGATGCAATGCATATAAAAGCAAATATTATCGCACAACGTTATTCAATCCATCATAAGATTAGATAAATTACATTCACTTTAATCTAAGTTGAGGAGTTTAGCACACATTTCAATAGCTCACGACTAAACTCATACTTGTGTAATAGAGACATTGCTCCTCCTGTGACTATCTTCAAACCATTGATTTCATCTTTGTCGTGACCTCATCTCCTATTACATAGTTCTACTAAAGATGAAAAAGGGACTCATTATGCTATAAAACGCTATCCCTTTCAAATGAGTCAGTATTTGGCCAAAGAACTCTAAATGTTTTCCCTATTAGTTTGCTATGCAGGTCCATTTTAGACTTATAAGTCATACATTTAGTTAGATTCGATTTAAGGTGTTTAAGCATTTCATACAAATCACACAATTTTCAATCCAGAACATCAAACTAGAATCATATGATCAAATCCAGAAACACGTACACACAAGCATGCACATAGTCAACTATTTAACAAACCCAGTCAAATATAATCCGAAGCCTCCAAGTAATATAAAATAAGACTCTAAAATACAGTAACTTATCGATCCCAACTTACCTGGACTTCCTATTTACTCACTCAAGATGCGGCTCGTACAAGCCATCGCTGATAATTTTTATAGTATAAATGTTGTTTTAGTTTCTACATAACTACTGTAGATAGGTTTTATTCTATAATTTAGATTATGATTATCTTTAGCTTATGGTCTTCTTATATTTAATGATTTAAGTTTAAGTCTCTTAGAATTACTTTTCTTGTTTAGCCAGGTTTCGAATTTGCTTCTTATTTCGATTACAATTTCAGTTTTTGAAATAAGTTTTAATTTACCTTTTTCTTTTTATTACTCTTTATTTGTAAGTCTTTTAAATGCCTTTTAACCTTTTTCTTACAGTTTATTTAATAAGTATAACCTTTGGTTTGGGTTTTTAACTTATTATCTAATATACTTATACTAATCTTAACTTGGATTCTGTTTCTGAATTATATTCTGATCGAAGATCAGAATGATCTACATTTTAATGTAACCGCTTATACATATGTGTATATATACATATAAGTTTTAGATCATTAGTTGTTAGTTTAAGATTATAATTTTACTCAGTTATTCAAATTCTATATCTTTTATAACCAAACTAGTTCTAAATTAATTTCTTATTCGGTTTTTGAATCAAGTTTTGTTTTAGCTTTTTATTACTGTTTTTATTTGTAAACCCTAAGAATTCTTCCAAGACTAATATATGAAATTCATCTAACTATGCTTAGATATTATAAATCTCTGTTTTGGCTTATAATTGGTATTTTGATCAGTACGGTATACTATGTTCTTAATTTAATTACTGAATTAGCTTCTAATGTAAAAATAACCTACATTTTTCACATAATTTCCTAAATTCATAATCTAAACCAAATTCTTATTATACTCCTAATATTATTATATCATAAATATTTACCTAATATTTTCTACTCATTTAATTTCTATTTACACATATTATGTATTATTACATATTATATACTTATATCACCTATTTAACACTTCTAACACTACATATATCATCCTTCACCACAAAAAATATATCAAAATGCTTAATTATTCTCTAAATCAGAATTTATACCTAATTAATTCTTAAGTCACAAAATTAGCTTAATTATACCATTTTACCCATTATTCATCATATAATACACATAATACATACTTCTAACACTTCAACTACTACCAAGATCATACTACATCAATAATTAACATCCTAAAATTCCTAATTATATACTAAATTAGAATTTTCACCAAATTAACATCAAATTACAAAATTAAACCCAAATATTGCATTTTATATATGATTTTAGGACTATAAATTAAAAAAAAATTAGAAAATAAAATTTCAAAAAAACTCTTTATAGTACTATAATATATATCATAAATAGTCTACACGAAAAATTTGGGCGTAAAACTATATTATTAAGGTTGTTTATTTCAATATCGAAAATTAGGTCAAGTTTAGCTATTTCTTAAAAATAATATATGTTGAGCCCTAATTTTATTAAATTGATAGTTTTCCCTAAATCTATATGCAAAAATATTCTAAAATGCCAAATTTCATAATTTTCCATGCAAATTTGATATTTTTACTAAATTAAACAATTTTTGAAGGGAAATCGAGACCCACTGGTTGAAAGGCTTCCAGTTACTAGTGGTGGCTCTACCCTTGACGATAGCTCCAGGCATAGGGTCCAATATCTGGTCGTTCCTCTCTAGGTGGTCATTGGATGTGGGTTTCTATTATAAGTTCTAATTGCATACTATTTTGTCTAATTTTCCTAAAAATACCTTCTCTTCTTAATCTCTTTCAATTTTTCTCGATTCACTAAGTGTCCAAAATGAATTTTAGAGAGAGGTTGTGTATTTATAAAAGAGGTTTAAGGTTTCTTTTGCAATTTAAGTTAGATAAGTATCCCTTATCTCTTACATTTTCACTTTCAATTTGTCATAATTTTATTGGTTAACTTTTTCTTCTTCAATTCCAGCTTTCCATGCCTCATTTTTGGAATTCTCTACATTTTTCGCAAATTTTATTGATTTTTTCTTAATTTTTTATAAATTTTCTTTAATTAATTAGTATTATTTTAACATATTTTAAATAATTTCACATATTTTTACCTATATGTAAATACTTATATGGTATAAATAAATACTTTTAAATATTATTTAAGTTATTTTATAGTTTTTAATGTGTATATAATTTATCTTTATTGATCTACTAATTATCGGAAATCGTTTTACTCATTTTTTATAAATAATAGGTATTGTACTTATAATTCAATATTATATTATTTAATTATTTTATTACTTATTTTCCTAAATCTAAATTGATGAGATCATTTTTACTAATATTCATAACTTTGCTATAAAATTTAGACTCAATCAAACAATTTATTCGATTGCCCTAAATTTTACGTACTAAACCCTAAACAATTAGTTGCGAAGCTTACATTATGCCTCAAGCCCAAGCAATATACTAGCAATTTGGCTTCTACACCTCAAGTGTAGGCAACACCTTAACATCTTGACTTCCATACCTCAAGCCTAGGCAATGGCCTAATATCTTGGCTTCTGCACTTGAAGCTCAAACAACTCCCTAGCATCTTGCCATCTACACCTCAGGCCCAGGCAATGCCTTAACATCTCGACTTACATGCCTTAAGCTCAAGCAATGCCCTAACATCTTGGCTTTCACCCCTTAAGCTTAGGCAATGCCTTGGTATATTGGCTTTTATGCCTCAAGTCCAAGCAATGTCCTAACATCTACATCTTACATCACTACTACTTTAAAGCATTGGATGTTTTTGATTAAGTTCACCAAAAAGCGACTTCAATACTTAACCAAACATCATTGCCAACTAGTAAGAACATGGACTCCCAAGCACATAATGAAAAGACAAGCTTATATAACACAAACCAGTAAGATCATAGCCTTCTAGGCGCATTATAAGTAGACATAGCTAAGTAAGATAATTTTAAGTAGCCAAATAGTAGGAAATACCCTCTTAACTAATGAAAGAGAATTATCGATCTTAGATAATGAATGCTATTATTACTACTTTAGCATGATTGAATGCCTTCTTGAAAGGGATCGCTTAAATATTATAGCTGCAAGTGAGAGCTTTTGCTCCAATGCGCGAGATAACTTTAGAAGCTCCTTAAATCATAATAATCTAAGTAGCCTTATGTTCATGACAACCCTTTAGGTGGCTCCTTAGGTCATAGAGTTTAAGTAATCTTAAACACTACGAGCTCAATAACTTATGAGAATGCAAATTATAATAACTCTTGTCGTTGTAGCTAAGTGAAGGCATTGCCTCCTAAGTGTACAATGATTCGCACATGCTCAAATGACTTCTACCACCAAATTAGCTTTGAGTGGCATCATGAAACGAGATGGTGCAACAAGTTTATTGGAGCACAAAGTTCCCTTTAATGAATGAACAATTACTCAAGTTGCTACTTAGTCTCAACAAGACATGTTAGCAACTAGGAGAGGAGGGATATCAATAAGTACAGCGTACTACTCACCTCCATATGCACTTGAGTAAGTAGGGTACCAGCATAAGTACTAATCTCATCCTCCTTTTCTTGACTGGTACATTAATGATAAGAGCAATGTCAACTACCTTACGAGGATCTACCACAAAGGAACTTTGTTTTAGAGCCTGATAAACTCTCATGGTATTTTATTAGAAACTGAAGCAATACTAATGTTGGTTCAACCTCAGTTGTACAACTTCAAAAGTTTGACAACTTCTTCAAATGCTAGATCCATAAAGTAATAAACACGTTAGTTTAAATACTCTATTAAGAGATGGTAGTTCTAAGCCCCGTAACCAAGTGTTCACGATTTGGTACATAAAATTTAAGACGATAGGGTGAATTGTCCGATATAACTCAATTTTTACGACAAAATTAAGAATATTAGTAAAAGTGATTTAATAAGTTTGGATTTAAGAAAATAAGTAATAAAATAATTTAATATTATAATATTGAATTATAAGTATATTACTCGTTATTTATCAAAAATGTGTAAAATGAGTTACGATAACTAACAAATCGATAGAAATAAATTATATACAAATTAAAAATCATAGAATAACATAAGTAATATTTACGAGTACTTATTTATACTATATATGTATTTACTTATCGGTAAAAATACGCGAAATTACCTAAAATACCTAAATTAAGCTAAAATAATACTAAATAATTAAAGAGAATTCATAAAAAATTATAAAAAAAACAAGAAAAATGTTGGAAAAATATGGAATGGTCTGGAAATGAGGCGTAGCAAATTGGAAATGGAGAATGGAATTCAACCAATAAAAATTGACCAATTAGAAAGTGAAAAAAAGAAGAAGATAAGGACACTTGGCAATCCAAAAACCTTCTATAAAATCTAAAGATCCCCGCCAAAACTTAGTTTAGACAATTAGGAAGCCAAAATAAAAAATAAAAAACAGGAAGAGGTGAGAAAATGAGAGAAACCAATTTTAAGAAAAAATATAGTGTAATTAGGAGTTATAAAGGTAATCTATGACAAACGACAATCTAAGAGTGGATAACCACTACCATTAGATGGTAGAGGTAGCACCCAACCTTGTCAACAAAGCCACGGTGGTTGGAGCTAGCGGTGTCGATGAGTTCCAATTTCCTTTCAATTTTTTTTAATTTATTAAAAATATTAAATACTTATGAAAAATTATGAACTTTAGTATTCTAGAATATTTTAGTATTTAGATTTAGGAAAAAAATGTCAATTTGATAAATTTAGGTCTCAAGATATATTGCTCTTAAGAAATTATTAAATTCGAGCTAGTTTTTTATTTATATTTAAACGACCTTAATAGTGTAGTTTTGACTTTAAAATTTTGGTGTAGACTATTGAGGATATATATTATAGAACTATGAAGATTTTTTATTAAATTTAATATTCTAAATTTTTACTTAATTTTTAAGCCCTAAAATTATGCATAAAAGGTAATTAGTAGGCTTAATTTTATAATTTAAGGTTAATTTATTGAAAATTCTGATTTACTATATAATTAGATATCATTGGATGTAAATTTTTTATGTAGGATGGTATTTGTGGAGTTTAAGATGTTAATTGTATGCATTATGCATATTAGGAAATGAATAATAAGTAAGAGTGAATAATTAAGTTAACTTTGTGATTTATGGTTAATTAGGTATAATTCTTATAATCTAGGATGAATTTAGACATTTTTAGATGTTAATTGGTGATGAGAGATAATATTTGAAGTATTAGGAATGTTAGATGTACAAATTATGTACATATTACATAATAATGGGTAATATGTAAATATAAGAAATTAATGAGTAAAAAAATATTGGTCAAAATTGATAATATGATAATAATAATAAAATATAATAAATATGATATGAAATATAAATTTAGGAAAATATATAAAAAATGTAAATATTTCTTGCATCGAAAACAAATTCAATAATTAAATTAAGATTAAAATGTACCATATGAACTAAAATATTGGTTAGGAGCTAAATATGAGATTTATGATACTCAAGTGTAATGTGATTAATTTCACATAATAGTTTGGAACGAGTTACTAGAGTTCATGTATAACATCAATAATAAAAAATTAAATTAGAACCTAAATCGGAAACGGATTTAGAAACTGAATCAGAAATTAGCCTATAATATATCGGTAATAAGTAATTCATATATATGTATGTATATACATACTTAAATAATCGCGAAAAAAAATCATAATTTATGCTTACATGTTATAAGGGTATAAATATAAATGAGTATTTATATTATAGAACACGCAGAGACGAGTTAACATACAACAAGCTGAGTGAGCAAATTGAGGATTTCAAGTAAGTTTAAGATTAATACACCACTGTATTTCAGAGTACTGTTTCAGAGTACTTAGAGGTTTAAGATTATACTTATTTGTGCCTCTAGGTAATTTGATTGTGCGCTTGCCTGTATGTGCGTGTTCTTAACTGTACGGTATATTATTGGTTTGTAATCGTTATGTATTGTATGATATAGATTGATCACTTTAACTGGATTTAATAATACATGGCTTGTAAAATTAACCAAACAAGCATTTCAACCTATTAGGGGAAGCATTTAGGATCTTCCGGCCAAATACAGGTTCCTTCAAGAAAGATAGCGTTAGATGACATAATTGGTCCTTTCTTCATCTTTAATTGAACTAAGTAACAGGAGAGGAGATCGCAACAGAAGTGAAGTTAATGATTCGAAGGCCATCATAGGAGGAGTGGTGTCTCCATTGTATAAGCATGAGTTTGGTCTTGAGTTATTAAAATATGCATTAAACTCTTCAACTCAAATTAGAGCAGATGTAATTTCTTTAATCTTACAACAGATCGGATAATACCGTGCAATGGTATTTGTTTGTTGCATTACATTAAAATAATCGATTAATAACACTATTTATGCTTGATATGTAGTTTTAAGTCTTCATCCTAACTTACCGAGCGATTGATTGCTCACATTCGTATAAATGTTATTGTGGGTTCTAACTAAGAAGTAGTCATAATACTACCCCGAAACTAACAATTGTTAGATCTTGGGAAGTGAGGAAATAAAACTAATGATCAGTTACATTTTTGAGGTTTTAAATCTTGATTTTGTATCTTATATTATTAGGGTATGTATTACCTAACTAAGGTTAGGTATTAAATCATGTAATATTACTTAAAATAACAAAATCTATATATATTTTTTTCATACTTTTTTAGGTAAATAACCTATTTAATTGTGAACTGTTTACTTCAAAGTGGGTTAGTCGTAAATGTCTTGTATAAATCAGTTCTAAGATAGTTGCTATAAGGTCAACTTCTATCCTAGAGTGGTTTGTATAGCGGGACTGTTACGACTTTACCACTTTAAGGTATAACGATAATCTAAGCATCATCTATTATAGCACATATACGGGAATTGTTGTTAAGTAGAAGTAATGATTATGTAAAAGATCCTACGGCTACTAAACACCGTCTCGCTCATTATAGGAATTGCAATTGAGCAAAAGTAATGATGACATGAAGAATCCTAACCTTCTTAAAGAGAGCCACATGCTTAGGCTTTACAATAATATACTCCACTTAATAGCTCCATCTCAATTGAAGCAATTTTATGAGAAAAGTAAATTGAGTATGTCGGAGAGGTAACTCCTTCTCATTCTTAGAATGGAATGGGTCTTCTTCAATGGTGAAACGAGTGTCTACCCAAAGCTCTTTGTAAACAAATCTCTCGATATGTAGGACTTGATGAGACCTATTGCTCATGAGGCTCGTTATGCGCAAGTCATACTGCTCTTGGGGTTTGTTGCACTCTAGGCCTATTCGCTCAAGCCTCGCTTAAGGCCAACTAAGTCTTTTTTTATGGTGATCCTAAAGTCCCCTTAAGTTTCATTATGGGAGAGGATCACTATGCACAAACCTTGCTCTTCCTCAAGGTCTATTGAGGTCTTCTGCATTCAAAGCTTGCTATATGAGATGCTCACTACACTTGAGGCCTACTAGGGCCTGCTATGCTCGAGGCTTTCTTGCTCAAGACTCCTCCATGTAAAGTCTATTATGCTCGAGGCCTATTGCACTTGAAGCCCAATTAAACTTATCATGCATGAAGCTTGCTCATTGGAAGGCAATTCCTTATTAGGAAATTGCTCAACCTACTTCAACTATTAAAGTGGATGTTGAGATTAACTAGGGGCAAAACTGATTGTGAGGCTATGCCTACAAGAATGAGAGAGTACGTTAGCAAGATAAGATATACATAGTGTTCGAAAGGAAATAAAAGTAGTGAAAAGAAGAACAATTAAAGTGGAAATTTAGAAAATGGAAGAAGGCTCATCATGCATGCAGAGGAGTTGAATGTTGAATATCTTTTGTAAACTCTGAATACTTCACCAAGAAACAATGGCCGCCATACTTCCATTCCACTCATATATGGGAACTATAATCAAGTAGAAGTAATAATAGTATAGAGGACTTTAGTTTTCTTTAAGAGAACTATATATTTTGACTTCTTCATGATGAATTCCACCCAAGCGTCTCATGTAGATGGTGGGTCCTTTAGAAATGTAAATTGGCTATTAAAGCAAGGCAACTCTCCTCTTGGTTTTTAAGCACGATGTTAAATCTTCCTTGAGCGTATCTCTAGAATCAACACAAAGCTTGTGCTCGATAAAGTAGAGCTTACAATTAGTGAGAGATGTTGTACAAACTTCTTAGCACTTGGTCTCATCCTAAAACATGTCTTCAGAAATGGTCTTATTCAGCCAATTTTTCTGAGGGCCTAGGGTATGTAATGGATGCCTGTCTAAATGCACTAGTAAATTTTGTTTTACTTGATTACCTTGTTCCAAGCATGATTACGCTTTGAATCTCTTGCCATTGGTTCACAATATTGCTATAAGTGATCAAAATTATGCAACTACACCTATAAAGTAAAGAGAAAGAATTTAGTAAGGTGATGCATGTATAATGAGTACAATGTGCACGCAAATGCATACACATGAATTGTCCTCTACTTCATGGAACGTATCGAGACTAAAAGGGTGCAAGGTGCAATGGTTGCTTAGCTGTAAATTTGTGGATCCACAATTTTGACACAATAAATGCATGAAGTATTTTAATACTTGGCATGGCAAAGGAAGCCGATCTATATTTATAAGTCAAAATCGGACGCAAATTTCAAGTTTGAAAGCAAGTTTCACCAGTGTAAGTTAATCATGATATCCGAGAGATCCAAAACTGAGCATTTCACATCTCAAAGAGGAAAAGATAAAGCTGGTGGCTTGTGGATTTAGGCATATGATTGAATGCCGCAACAAATGGATTGAAAAGAAGGTAGCTAAACTAAGAGCAGCTTTACTTCTTTTTAATATTTCGAAACAATATCTACCCCTTAATTATGCTTTGGGTGAATCAATAAATTTAAACAAGCCCATACAATTGAACCTCTTCAATCTTTTATGTTGAAAAAAAAAAAAAAAAAAGAAACCAAAGATTATGCCACGTTATCGAAACATGGAGTTTCACTTTATGAAGACTAAGTATCTGAAAGTTGCTAAACTTCATCATATTGCTATTGTGACCGAGAGGATTTATGTGATTTACTTGGACTACATTGGGCCACAAGTACAAATCAATGCCATCTAGTTGCTGGTCACAGTCCGCAACTCTTTATGCATAAGCATATGCACGAGCAAAATGCTCACATTGGTGGAGAGCCATTATACTAAGTTAGAGAATGAGACAACCATAGTCTCGAGATGTTTTTAGTTTGTGTGCTTAAAAAAAGTAAGAACAATATATCGTATGGAGGAAATACTTTACTTCTTAAACGATATACATGAGGTAAGGAAAAACGAGGGAATCGGAAAAGGATGCTCATGAGTCACGATAATAAGATACGAGCAAGGGACTATGATGAAGGATGCGGCCAGAAAAGAATAATACGCGTGGGTGAACCATGCAATAGTGAAGGCATTTTCCCCTGTTCGTTACAAAGTAGTAGAATCGTAAGATGAGTCCATGCACGGCAAAAGATTCTTTACTAAGTATAATCTTCGTTAAAGAAATTCAAATGTATGTCAATATGAAGGAACAACTGTTTAATGATTAGTATAATCCCCATACAACACCAACGATCTAGAAAGGATAATGAAATAATAATTGAACCTGGCATGATCTTTCGGACTATTCTATTTTTGGCTAGTAGGGGATGGACGGCGAATACATACTCTTGGAAGGGTTTTCAACCGGGGAAACGCAAATCGAATGTCCTCGTTTTTTGTCTAAGTTCAATATCACGGGGTCCTTGCAAAGACTTGTTAACACGCAAGTAAAGAAAGCAAAAAAGAATATCCAATTTAGACATCAAATTTTATTGGCACGAAGGGAAAAAAAAAACTATAGAATCTTTATTGCCTAAATGGAGGGTTAAAAGAAAGAAAAAAAAAAAAGCGGAAAAAGAATCATGAGATACAAAGGACAAGGAAACATCCATGAATTGATCAATTACGAAGCCAAATCAGAATTGATAGGAGTAAAGGAAGAAGAAGATTTTTTTTGGAATTGCTCAATGGACTCATTTGTTCGCAGATTGGAACGACTGGAGTGCGAACAAATTCATTAATGACTTCATGCTCCATGTTTCTTTGATTACAGAGCCTGCAGCGTGCTGGAAAGAAGACTTGATATGTGTTGCAACAACTTGCGCTTATCTCCGATGGAGTATGGCGATTCGAGTTGCCGACTCTTTATTGTCCGAACTTAGTGGACAACCGGATTCTTGATGGTGCAAACTTGAAGGGAAAAAGGATCCATTGCTACTTATAAATATATACATAAAGCTAGAAGGATGCAACTAAAGATATCGAGATGATTTAATTCAAAAGCCGGTGGATTTAGAAAATATGTTGACATCCGAAACGAGATATGATATTGATCATAGAGTTTTTCGAATGACAAATAATTTTTTTTAAAGTTGGGATTTGATATTATTTGTTAAGAAGCAGAGTCGGTTCTGGCATTCATTTGAAGGGAAAAATTAGTATCATGGGTAAGATATTTAACAAAAGAATATTTGAAGAAGAGATTCAAAAGGCTAGAGTTATTTTGCTACGAAGTTTATCATCGGAAAGTTAGCTTCAATATTTAACGCATGATGAACACACGCCTTCTTTCGTTAGAGTACGGATAAAGAATCAAGCCGGCAACGTGGTTTGGTCACATTTTCGAAGAGAAAAAAAGAACAAAGATAAATCAATAAATAAAGGAGCTTGGATTGGGAAATATTTGAAGTGCATAATGGATTTGCTAGCATGGTCTCGGCAAATGAATATTGCAAATGATACAAGTAATTTAATATACTATAATTTTTGAAGATTTGAAGGTCATTACGCACGGCTCGTGACTAATTTGTGGAGACTTGCAATTTTGTGAAACTTATATAGATCACACTGGGGCCATGGATTTGGGATCATACAAGGTATAATTATCTATATGAAATGTCACCATAGAAGACGAGTTTTAAGAGATACCGACCGCAAAGTGATCTATCTTATTCAAAATTTCGTATCCTTTGAAACAGACATATGCATGGTATATGAATTTAACGGTGCATCTTCATGGATCAAAACCAAATAAAAAGAAAAAAAATCAATTGAGACCATTAGTGCGACGTCAATGCGTAGATGTCAAATCAGTGGAGCAGATCATTCATATACATCAAATAGAGAGGGAGAATCGGGCTATACAAATACAACTATCCATCAAAAAATATTTATTTTGCTTTGGGAGTAATGCCATTTCTTCAAGCCTAGAACGACACACTCAATTTGGTAGTGCCACAAGCATGCACATTGAAATATAATCCATCAATAATCTCAATCTTTATCTATGTGAACACACTTAATAAATATAGCTCTTTATGATGTGTACGCCAAGTGGCGACTGTAATAAGTAAATAATGTTCAAAATACTTAGACTCTGTTTAAGAATTTTGGTTATGGGGTAAAATATAGAGGGCTGAAAAAATTGTCATGAATTATTGGGTTAAGTTTATTATTTATTTGAACTTAACTCCTTAGACTTAGTGGTAGAGTTGAAGGAGTTTGGTTTATATTTTTGAATAATTTAAAAAGATTTGGCTTGATGAGCTTAAAACAAAGACCATTGGACCAATTCATTTGCCTTTAACCTTTCTTAGACAAGTTAATACACCATGAGAAAGGCTATTAGCCTCGGGCCCTTGCAAACTCATTTGAGATAATTATGGAATGAGTAAAACTTTATCTTGTTTGTCAATCGTTAAGACGATCCAGCAGATGTCATTAAGCCCAATAACCTATAAATACTCAATCATTCCTCCTCATTTGATATGACTCTAGAAATTAAAAAAACGGTATTCCATTGTGAAACCTTTACTTTCTAAGATCAAATAGCGTTTAAGCAAAAGAATAATCTCAGTTGCTCAAGAACTACAAAGTTGATGTCTTGGGTTCCCTTGCTTATCACTTATGCATTTAAGATTTCGGGATTACTTATTCCTCTTCCCTACCATTTTCTCTCCAATCATCCTATTCAGTGTTATCTCTACATCATTATTCTAAGGTCACATGCAACACGATACTCATGTGACTTTCACAAAACCGCTTTGATATGAACCCCCTCATCTACAGAAATATTAGACAAAGATGTTATAATCATGTATATGTCACATTAAAGCTACATAATCATGCTTTCATTTATGTATTTAGCTAACATGTTACTTTCATTTCTAGAAGTGTAGATGCGACTCTATGAAGATAATTTGGAGAAAGGTTAGGAAAAACTCCATGAAACGAACAACCTGTGTTAGGATGAAACATTTACATGCACATTCTCACTTTATTTTTTATTTCATACAATTATTTTAGTGAAAAGTTGATTAAAATGCATTGTAGAATTAGTTTGATGCATCTTTTATTTAGT
The DNA here is from genome assembly GCA_024138015.1 of Lumnitzera littorea. Classification (NCBI taxonomy): domain Eukaryota; kingdom Viridiplantae; phylum Streptophyta; class Magnoliopsida; order Myrtales; family Combretaceae; genus Lumnitzera; species Lumnitzera littorea. Next base: position 110,371,566 of record JAMXBB010000001.1, read on the forward strand.
ACATGGACAATAGAGATCCTTAGAAAATCATCTTCAATCATTACTTATTGATAGTTACACCTACTATAGGTTTTGATTTAGATAATTAATCTCATGATTAATTAAGGTTTAGAGCTTAAGCTTGCAAGATAATAGGCTAAACAAGGCATGTGGTAGGTAATTAGGCCTAAATTGAACATTAGGCTTAGAAAAACTCATTTAGAGCCCAACAAACTAACAGCACCAAACTTGGAACTTACGTTAAAATGGATTATTTAATAAGTTATAAAGCCCATTAGATTAGGCTATGGACAAGGTGTAGGCCTCGGTACATAAGTCAAGCCTAAATTATGCTAAAAGGCCTACAAATTAAGCCTTAATCCCATTTAGACACACATGGGTAGTAGTATAATGGATTATTAGAACTAAATTAAAAAGTTCATTAAGCCCGCTAAACAATTCAAAGAACCCCCAATAAGCCTAAGCAAAAGTACAGCCAATAATTAGTTAAAAAGAGTAGTTTATACCTTAAAATAATAAGAGATGGACTTGGACTTAAATTCAATTAGCCAACTAATTTGATAACCTTAAATAAAGAACTAAAAGCCCTACTTATAAAGATGAGTAGTTAGGGCAAGGCCTTAAACACTTGAACACTTCATTAAACTAAGAAATCAACTAAGTAAAAGAGTAACACGTGAAATTCAAATTTAACCCATATTCAAACAAATAGTTGTGGGTCCCAAATCTTATAATGGACCTCATCATGTGAAAGTATGTCTAAAATCGTATGAAATCAACTATAAAAAGCGAAAACCGGATTTAAAACAAAAAAGATATCACAAAAATAAGTTTTAACCATACTTAAGAGTTGTATAGCAAGAATTATGATAATTGCTTAGAAACTTAGCATGGTTCTAATAGTGTTATTTTTCTATTATCAAGAGATACTAATTTGGATATCGACTTACCAGAGGACTACCACAATTCTTAATCAACATGATTGAGTGAGTATTTCTTCTATGATTATCATGCTTATATGTGAGAGTAGTGTAACTACACCTAAATAAGATAATAAATTGAATTGTTTTAGGCTACGGGTTTGTGCATGTGCATGTATTTGCTTGATTGAGTGATTGAGATACTTTAATTATAAGATAATATGTTTGTTTATCATGTACTTATATTTCTCACTACTTTAGTTTGTTTAAGTCCCTATAGAATTACTTAATCACTTAAGGAATTGAACTTAATTATATTAAGCCTAATAGTTAAATAATCATGCTTGTGTACAACTTCACATTTATATCAATTGTCACATTACACGGAGGTAAAGAGGTCTTATGGGGGTTGTATTTATCTTGTTGAAAAGTTTTGATGTAAAAGTTTGTTCAATGTGGTGCATTTGTATGACAAATACTCTATCATACTCTACAACCTTACTAAGCATTAAAAGCGCCCACTATACAACTAAGGATCGTATCTTATGACCTCTATGTTTGGAGTAGGTTATACTGTATATGCCACTTATAACCTCACCTGGTGTTAGGTTTATGACTTCAATAATTAATTAATGATAAGATAATAACTGGAATCGGTGATATGGATATAATAACCGGTTAGTACTTGGGTGATACGTATTTGAATTTGATGATTTGAAATCTCCAACCTAAGCTTTGGAGGGCATTAAATTCAAATTATATACAGGACCAACTAACTTAATATAATTGTTTGACATATAGTTGATTGCATTCATATACTTGTGTAATTAAACTTGCTTAACTAATGCATATATGGTATGGTTTAAGAAGTTTGCTCGCTAAGCGAGTTAGCTTATTACTTGACAAACTTTTATTGGCACTGGCTAACTTATGGCTTGTATCCGAGCTAGGACTTCCTCAAGTTAGCACCATAAGATTCTGGATCATAAGTAGTGAGGTTGAGAGTTTGAGAGGGCTCTTTTTGGCTATTTAGACAAGTGTTAAGTTTTATGTGATCAGTAGCATACATAGACTACTATTTAGTCATTATGTTGGCTTTATGACTTGTAGACTTAATCGAGAACTTATATGTCTCAAGTTATTCCTTTTATGATTTTTTAAATGGTCATTAGTAATTAATTACTTAAGTATCACTTGAATTCTACTTACTAATGGAATAAACAAGTATATAGTGATAGCCTAATATGTTGTAGGGACAATTATAGATCAACGAGGTCATTGATTGGAGATCTCCATACAGCATACAGTATGCCGCCATGATGAGCTTACCCTTCAAGTCGTGATAAGTATTCAGTGGTATCAAAGCATTTGATTAAATTAACTTACAATTATAACTTAAATGCTAAGAACAACCCACTTGGTGAGCTTGAGAAGGTTGACATAGGGTTAGGAAGGGTAAAAGTCTTAAAGTAATATAAGAAGGCTCTAAAAACCGTAATCTTAAGAATGTAAAATTTTCGTATATGTAGAAGGAATACTACTAGTTTTTTATTGAGTGGGTTAAGTTTAGATAGTGGGTAGATAAGATTGTCTCCACTTGCCGAGATCTTATCCAACTTATCTACAAGGATTTTGCCCTTATAGGCCAACCTTGTGAGCTTAACCAAATCTTGGTAAGTTAGAGTTATAGTTGAAGCCCTTACTAGAGAGCACAATAGGAGCACTTACTACAGACCATGGTACCTCCCTTCATTTACTTTTGTTTCCTTTATTTCATTGCTTATCTCTATAATAACTAATTTTTGATTGCCTTTACTCACTTTCCCTTGAAACATCACCTCCTCGTCATTTAAGGTAATGCTTTTACTACTACACTCCATATTAGCCTTATACTTATACAACTAATCTGTACCTACAATTATGTCATATCTTTGCAACGGTAACACCTCTGGGCTAATTAGGTATTCCTTCCTTCCCCTGAATTTTAATTTGATCATTATTTACAACTTTTAAGGTTGTTATTTACTCTCCAATGGGAGTTTTAACTCCATATGTGGTGTTAATTTCAATTACATCAATTCCTTTATCATCTAAAAACTTTTGACTTGCAAAAGAATGAGACGCACCAGCATCAAACAATGCAAATGCAAGTTGTCCATTTACATGTTTATCTCTTGAAATATATACTACTATTATGATTACTAATCGACTTCATTGTTCGCAAATCTTGAAATCTAAGTAACTTAGTTTGACTTATACTTTAGCTATTACCAAGATAAGTAATCTAAATACGTACTTGTTTCAAGTCCTTCATTAGTTTCATCTTTCGCTCCCACGATCTCTTCAAAGTCATCGTGATAACATTCTTCTATCCAGTCAGCAAAATCCTCTTCATCATCCTCTATACTCCGCATAGCAAAGACTCAAGCAGGCACAATAATATTACCAGATCCTCCAGCATTTCTAGCCCCTTGTCTAAATTATGGATAATATCTAGAAAAATGTCCAATCTTTCCATACTTATTACACTTGACTAACTTCATTCTTAAACATCCACATAGCATGCAATTCTTATCTCCGCATATGAATCATCTTCCTTTGAGTTGAGCACAATATCTAGGAAAGTGATTCACTTCGCATTTCCAACATTTCATATTGTCATCCTTGTCATAAAAGCTTATACCAACTTAGATTGCGCAAGACTACTAGGTAAAGTTACTAGTTTCTTCTTCTCCTGACTAGATTAGTAGTTCCTGGATAAGATCGCTTAAACAAAAGGCCTCATCAAAAACCTCTATTGATCTTTTGGCTCCATTGCGCTTACATCGTTAAATGGTTATTTTTAATTGTCATGCCTTATCCATTACTTCATTATAAGTAGTGAAACTATAATCCTTCAACTTACAATGCATTATAAGATCAAATCTAGTAAGAAACAGATCTTTCTTCAACTTAGGATTATCGCTAGCACATATTGCAATAATAGATTAAACTCAGTTTCACATCGAGTTACATTTATACTTCCTTTTCTTTAACTCAAATAAATTTCGCACCATCTTTGTTTGAACACTATTGGGAAAATATTCCTTTTTAAATTCTTCTCAAAATACCTGTTAAGTAATATTATCTCCCAATTATCTAGCTTTCCAGTCCTACCAAACTCGTACTGCAAACTTTAACATGAACATACCATTGTCAGCTTTTGATGTTCTGAAATTCTAAAAGCATCAAAACTTTTTTTGATTTAGGCTAACTAATCATTACCCAAAGCAAGCTTACCCATCTCACCCTCAAAATACCATATTGCCTTAATGAATTGAGAAAGCTTACCAATATCTTAAGGCATATCTGCTCTTTATTTCGTCTCCTAAAGCCTTTTATTCCTTACATTTCCTCTAGTAATAAGATAATGAATTAATGTAGCCTATTGTCTTATCATAGTATGCACGTCAGCGAGTGATTGTCCAATATGAATTGCTTCCTATGAGGATGGGGGTTTATCCTATCTAGGTTGCTCCAGTAGTGATGAAGGAGTTCATAGTGGAGGGACCTAATTCTCTTCAGACCTTTCATTATGACTTCCAAGACTATATGTCCCAAACCTATTCATAATCCCACTTAGTTGTATAAGTGACGTTCCCATGCCATGTCAACACATTTCCTAGCTACCACTTAGCTTAATAATTTTTTTTTATTAATTTTCTTTAATTATTTGAATTTATTTTAGATATTTTAAGGAATTTCGTGTATGTATATATATACATAAAATTATATTTGATACAAATAATTACCTACTAAATATCATTCATGTTATTTTATGATTTTTAATGTCCATATAATTTATTTCTAATATTTCGTTAGTTATTGGAACTCGTTTTACACATTTTCGATAAATAACAAATAATATATATTTTAAATATAATATTTAATTATTTTATTTTTTTAATCCAAACTTGTACAACCACTTTGTTGATTTTTATAGCTTTGTCGTACTAGGATTTATCAGACAACTTTCATAGTTGCCCTAAATCTTACGTACCTATTCCAAATCATCCCGTTATGGAGCTTATACAGACCCTATTGCAGTACTTTGCTAGAGTTCATCAAATTTAAGGAGTTCACTAATAAGCCAAATAAGGATGACGATTAGCTACTTTAAGTTGTGAGGAATTTTAAGGCTTTTGAGGTACCACAATACTTGAGAGTTACCTATGACACTTATATGCTTTGTATAAGCTCCCAAAATTGAATTTAGGACAACCGAGCCTAAATTTAGGGTTTTTAGGAAAACTTATCCAATTGAGCCCAAGCTTTATGACTATGATATAAAAGTTAGTCGAGGTAATACAGTGAAGTTAGATTTTAGAAATAATGACCCAAAATCCCAATTTTGCCCTTAGAAGTAAGAATATTCAATATAGCATTAAAATGCTCGAAACTCCTAAAATCAAGCTCAGATTGCGACGAGAACTTAGAGATAAGTTAATTGAGTTATAAAATGAGATAATATAGTATAATCTACTATATAATAATATATGTAATTTTATGAGTATACCTAGTATAAATAATAATTATACCCGTAAATTAACTCTAAATTATGTAATTATATATATATTGTGTTGAATTAATGAAATTAACTTTAGAACATATCCTAAAAATAAAAGACATGTTAGAAACTTAATTATATAAGTATAGTTATATATTACACTTGATATATATAAGGGATATATACTCGTATATTAAGTAAATAACTAAGTATTAATAAAATATACTCAAAATACCTAAATAATTGCAAATCTTATCCAAAAAGCCTTCCAATTGTTGATTCAAGTCTGGAAATTGCTGGGAATCACCGAAGTTGGACAATTGCTGAATCAAAAGGCAAAATCTACAAGCAAATGACACCTCCTACTTGTATTTATGAGAGGAAAATAAGGAAAAAATTAAAAAGAAAAATAAAGAAAAGTAGCAACCAACTCCAATATGCATAAATAGACTTCATTACATCAATTCCCAACTTTATAAACCAAAAACAACATAAAGAAAAATTAGAAAAAAATCATAGAAAATTAAAAAGAAAATAGGAAAAATAGAGCAATTACCGAGCTAAGCTAGTTCTTAGGCTGTCATTTGATCTACTGTTGAGCCACTCCACCACCAAGGAGTACTCCCAGCGTCTAGGTATTTCGACATACCTCTACTACCCTATGGCCATCGAAGCTATCAAGAACAGTTAGGTCAAAATTCTACCTTATTTTTTAATAATTTTTAAAAATTAGTAAATCCACCCAGAAAATTATGAAAAAAATTGTACTTAGGTTATTTTGAACATGCTTTCACGTAATATTTTTATTTTTGAAAAATTCGTAATATTTAATATGCTTACTTAAGAAATCTACCATTCATCCAAATTTATATTTGTAAAATAAATGTACTAAATGATATTGTTTCTAACCGAAAATTTTTGTGTAGGATGTGTATGATAATTGCTATGTAGCCCGAATTTTGATTTGAATACTTTTAATATTTATTGCATTTTTAGGCTTGAAAATAGCTAAAAAATAAGCTGAAATTATGAATTGAATAGGAAATTATAAAATTAATTGATGAAATGGACATGTACTGATCTATAATAAATAATAACAGTATTGAGTTAGATTGAAATTAATTTGGTGTAAAAAGAATCATAATTAGGTAATTTATGATAATTTAGGGGTAAAATCGTCAATACGAATATATAGGCAATAGGTTGGAAACTTGAAATCAAGTGATAACTGAATTCCTCATATTTTTAGGAGTCTATAGAAATTTTTGGAGAATTATTTGGTAACTCAAACTATTTATTACAAATTTACTAAGTAAAATAGCTTAATTTACAAGTCGAGATATGTTTTTAAAATTAATAAGCTAAAATGAATTAAATAGTTAAATAAAAACTATATATAAGATTGCTGATCGGATTAGATTAAATGAATGTTTTTATTATATTTATTAATATTTTCTAATCGGGATATATTTTAGCTATATTAGAGTTGAATAGTACTTATATTGTAACAATATGGACAAATTAGGTAAAATACAATTTAATAACGTAAATTATGTATAATACAATCATATTTATATAAATTATGTATCATTGTATTAAAAACTCGAACTATCTGTTAAAAGTCATCTCTAGAAATAGAACTCGTAAAACATGTCGTTAGGTCTATACGAACCTAACGACACTAATTTTGTTAAAATTGGGCAACTTTAAGTAATTTAACCTATAACTTTATCATATTAAAAAATATATGTATTTTGGTAACCTTACCGGAATTAATAAACTAAAAGTGCGTTTCGATATGATCGAAATGATATATAATACGTAATAGTATATATATGTATAGTATCAAAAATTAATAACTTAATTTAATATATAGTAATAGTACGACTATATATTATGGAAATAATAATATATATATATAACCATTTTAGATTAAACCCTAATGTTTTCGTAATTATTACGAAAACTAAATTTGAGTCTTTTGTGTAAATAGGATCTTCCAATATAAAGACGGTTGACAATTCGAGTCAGCAATAGTGAATGTCTAAACAAGTAAGTTGGGATTGTGGCTTCACCGCTTATTTGGATACCATTTAAAGTATCTGGAGACCTAAGAGTACCTCTAATTGTGTTTGTAGTTAGTTAATTGTGCGCATGCTGTATGTGCGAATGATACTTAGTTGTGATAGAAGTTCAATTCCTTGGTGTGTTGTTCTACATGATTGCATTGATTCTGTATTGTATGAACTTATCGACTACCCCTAATTAAAACTAACATTTAATTGACTAAAATGAAACTGGACATGCATAATACCCATTAGGGGAAATGATTAAAAGTGTCAGGCCAAATATCGACTTCTTTCGATGAGGATAGCTGAAATGGTCCTTTCCTTACCCTTAGCCAAACTAAGTGATAGGAAAGGAGGTCACAGCAAGGTTAGGGACCATAGTTCAAAAGCAGTTATGGGAGGAGGATGTTCTCTATTGCACAAACCCGAGTTTGGTCTAACTTGAGTCGCGATGAAACTCAATCCAAGTTGGAGCGGATGTAATTTCTCTAACCTTATAGTGGACCGGATAACATTGTATGATGTTTCATTTGTTTGATTGCATTGCATTTCATCATAATTATTAACCTTATTTGTGTTTGTATAATACTCTTTTAACTCTGTCCTACTTACTAAACTAGTTGTATTCACATCCCTATAGACTCTTTTGCAAGTATTGAGTGAGGTCAGGATGTTCAAATACCACCGTTCCCAAGTTAGTGTGCTGTTGTTTTGGAAAGTGAGGATTGAGGAATCAACCGAACCTGGGCTTTTAACTTTGTCTTTAAGTTTTTGAGTAAACTAATTGGGAATTCCCTAGGAGCCCACTAGTTTCCTAACTTATTGTATATAGATTGCAAAACCTGTGGTTTTTAATAAACTCTAATTGTAAACTTTACCTTTGGACGTAAAACGTTTATATAAATACTTTTGTAGTACTAGACAACAGGTTGTATAGAATAGGTATTTTGTAAAAGCTCTACCACATGTTTGGTTATTAATAGGTATCAAAATAGACGTTTCAAACTGGTTGAGTTATGCGCATTATGTAAACTGTATCTACGATAGCAACTATAAGGTTAGCTTCTATCTTAAATTAGTTAACACGGCAGGACTGTTATGACTCTTCTTGTTTAGGGCGTGATACTTTAACTCAGGGCTAGGACTTAATGGGACTCAGTAGGGAGAAATTTTAAGGTAACCAGTGACTTAGGAGATATTTAAAGGACAATTTCTTCCTTATTACTTTCCTAGCAACTTCAATATGGTGATGATTTGTTATGTTTGACAAGAGGGAATAAGTTTATTGAGCAGTATGAGGCTGAGATTCATAGGCTATTGCATTTTGCACCTGTTGAGCATTAAAATATCGATTAGTTCAAATTGCACATTTTTGTGAAAGGCTTAGATCCTGATCTGAGACATCGGTTGAGAAATTTTGGACCCTAGACTTATGCTAAGGCGATTAAGAGAGTTAAGATGGTTAAGGGTGTCATGACTTTAAGAAGGACCTAATAAGATTGTCTAAAATTTTCATACTATGTGTGCACTTGTAATACAAAAATCGTCTTACATGTCAGAGATTGCAAGACTCTAATTAGTTAATCTTTAGGGTTTCAATTTTTTTTTTATAAACTTATTGCATTATATAAACAATGAAGGATGTCCAATATTCCACAATTCCTCATAACCGTAGAGAATCGGTATCCCCTATCAAATGATAAGATTAGGTAGAAAAATTATAAAACTTAAATTTATGAAAGTCATAAAATCTAAATATAGTATTCATAATTATATATAATAATTCAAACCAACTATATAGTTTATCATCAGATTCTAACTTCAATGCATCTTAACGCCGGTACTAAACTCTCAGCTTTGAACCCATGCTCGTTCATCTAGCAACCTACAAAAGAAAATTGTTGGAGAGTAAGTTATACGAGTTTAGTGAGATATCCCTCATACTATATCAGCAAGCAGGTTATCAAACAATTTATTATCAAACATATAAATGCATGAACAAGTAATATGACAAACAATATATATGCAGTTGACCGGTGCTACATATAATATCAAATTTAACGCCTTCTAAAGTAAGGGTTAGAGATATATCGACACCAATCACAACTGGGTTTTAGCATCTAGGGTTTTTAACTATAAATTTAAATTCCGTATTTTACAAAATATATTTTCATTTCAACGAAATCTAGTAATATACAAAATCCCAAGTCTAGTGGTAAAGTGACCCCTGCAGTTCATGCTTATACTCTATAACGAAGGTCTCTCGACTCGACCATCAGTTAAACGGTTGGTATCTCCAATACCTAGTAAGCCCATGGGCTAGGGTAAGGTTATATTGTATAAATGCATTATACTAAAATACTTTAATTCAATATATGAAAACAACCCCCGCAAGACCTCTCTTTACTTTCGCATGAAATAATGACCAGAATAAGTAATACAATGCATAATTGATGCATGATCTTTTTAAATTAAGATAAACCAAATGTAATTAAGTCAAATTACTGAGCGATCAATCAATATCAATAGGCCATTCAAATCGTGCAACAATTAATCATACAACTAAATCTTCGATTTATCACATTTAACAGTAATTTGCACAGTAATCAATTAATATCAGGTACATGCATAACCCAAAACCTCAATGTATCAAGTTATTAATATTTAATTTAGGTGCACTAACTACAAGTGCAAAATAAGTATTAAATCATCGAGAGTACTTATTTGATCATTCGATTTATCAATGGTCGTAATAGTCTACTTGATAAGTCGGTATCCATATTGAAATCATCAGACATTTAAGGAATATAAAAAGTAATGAGTATCTAAGTGGAATAATTAAACTATTCGCATACATAATAATAACTACCTAAACTAACTATTGATTCAAATGAAATCCCTAGTTTGAGTCTTTTCGTTAATCGCGTACAACTTTTTCACTTTAATTATGATTTTTATCATTTTTTAATGTACTTCCTTATAATAGAGTCCGTTTTGAACGTTATAACTCGCATTTTTTATTATGATGTAAAAACATTAAAAATTTTACTATTTTAACTTAAATAATTATAATTTACTATTTTAAGCTTTTCTTTACCTATATATGAGTTAATAAATATCTAATGTATATATTTCATAATTTTCTTATTTTTGAGTTCATTTTATCGTAATTTTCGTATTTCACCATTTTTAAGGTTTAAAACTTATTTATTTCATTTTTTACTATTTTAATAATTTTTCCAATTAATTAATTATTTTATTAATTAAAAATAATTATAAATTTAATTAAAATTAATTATATGCTGACGTAGCAACATAAATAGGTGTCACGTGTCATTTTAGAAATTTATATGTTTTCAATTCTTTTTTCTTATTTTGTATTTTTATGTAATATGTATATAATTATATTTATTATTATATTTTGTTAAATTTCACAAATTAATTATTTTCTAACTCTTTTAATCTCACAACCCATATGCTTATATATATACTATCTTATCTTATTCATTAATTTATTATTATAGTAAATTATACATGTATTATTTAAGTATACCCATATATTTATATATACTATACTATTAATATACGTATATGTATATTTATGTAATATAATAATATGACCTTACATATACTACATATGTATACACATATACGATACCTATATATATATACTTGTATTTTTATATTTTATATATATACTGCTATATTTACATATATATATTATCTATAGAAAATACTTAATATACATACTATCATATACCAATATATATACATATACAATCACGTATATATATACAATGAAAACACATAATAGAAATACTATTGTACACATATATATATATATGTATCGAACATATACTATACTATATTAGTATTTTTGTATTTTTTCTACATACATAAATATATATATACATATTTTTGGTTACATATTTATATATACATATGTAATGAAAATTATACCAACATAAATATACATATATTATACATGCATATATATATACATATCTACACAAATTCTTTTTTTACTAACTATTTGTAAAATTAAATATAACATGTAAATACACATGAATATTCTTTAGTAGTTGTACATATGTAAACATGTATACATAAGGAAATACTAATTTTACACATATCTTTATTACATAAAAATTCTACTAAATACATATGTGTACAAGAATATAAAGAGATGATTATTACAAAATAAATATAACATGATACTAAATACTCTTCTTTTCGAATATCTTGAATTAAAAATTCCCAAGCTTCTTCTTCTTCTTTTTTACTTGATGAATGTTGAAATCCAAAAGATAAGGAAAAAAAGGAAGAGGAAGGGCTTGCACAGTTTGGCAATGAAAAAAAAAAGTATGTATGGAGGTTTTGCTTTGACATTCAAAAAGTAAGTATGTTGGTTTCTTTTTTTGTTCTCTAACAGATGCGTTACATAACCAAGAATAGAGGAAAATAAAATGAAAAAGAAAAAGAATCGAGATAGGATAATCAATTGATTGGACATGGTCCTTATCAATATCTTTGGTTTATCAACATAAATAGCACATGGGTGAATTAGAGATTGTAAGTGGCAGCTGCAAGCAACTTCTGGAACTAACATGGCAAGTAAAAAAAATTGGCAAAGAAAAGGAAAAGGAAAAGGAAAAGGAAAAGGAAAGGGAAAAGAAGGAAAAGAAAAAGAGAAAGAATAATAAGAAAAATTAAGAATTCCTAATTATAAATTATGAAATAATAATTAATACATATTATTTGAAACTTTATAAAATTTACTAATTAAATTGTTACCTATTATGTTTATAATTAATATGTATTATCTTAATTGTTAGAGGTAAATTATATACAATTATATAAATGAATAAGAAATAAAATGAAAAATTTAGTACTCAAGACACACTCTAAAAAATATAAAATATTTCAACAATCTTAAAATTAAGTTAATCTTCATGACTAGGTAATAAGATTAAAAAAAGTAACTATATAGTTTTAATATTTTAAATTAAGCTCATTTATACGTAATTTTGTTAAAAGTAGTAAGTTTATCAAGTCTAATCGTCGTATCGTAGAATTTCATAATTTTAGATATAACTTATGATAAATTCTTTAAAAATAAACTATTTGATCTTAATAATTAATATGAATGAATAAAATTATATATATAGATATATATGAATAAGTCTCAAATAATTAATGGAACTTATCATATATATTAAATATTAAAGAAAGGCATATTTAAGGCTTTATCTTGGAACATAAGATCAATGAAAAAGTAATTTCGAATAATACTAAATAATAATATGAGTTTCCCAAAAGTTATAAGGAATTGTCTTGTAAAGTCGAATTTTAAAAATAAATCGAAATACAATCAATATATAGATTATAACATAAAGTTTATTAGGTTAAATTTTAATTAGTATAGAATAAACATTTTAAATTATATGTATAATATAGTGTTATATTATTTTTAAAGTACGTTATGAAACTTTATAAATAATAAATCATAATAAAATTACTTTAAAAAAATCATGTAAAATTAGATCAATAAAAGAAAAAAACATGCAATTGCCTTAATAAGGTAATGAAAATTTGGTACAAAAATGGCTTAAAAGCCATATAGAGAAGAGAGACGAGAATTAAGAGAAGAAAAAGAGAGAGGAAGAAAGAGAGAAAAGAGAGGAAAAGACAGGTGAGAGAAAGAGAAATAAGAAGAAAGAGGAAGAGAGAGAGAAATAAAGGTCTAGAAGAGAAAAATAAAAGAAAAAAAAAAGAAGAGGTTTTTGTGGCCAATCTCCAGCTTCTATCTTTGCTGCTAAATTCTCATCTCCTCACTCGACCACTAAACATACGGGGACTAAAGCTATGGGGAATGCTAAACCTGTAACATGAAAGGAATCCAACACTCGTGATACAATGCCAATTGAAGTAATGAGAGGTTTAGTTAGCCAGCTTCCTCTCCGTTCAAGGACAATAATGCTTATTCTTGTGCTACAGAACAAGGCTTTCGAGCAAAGGAATGAAGAAGCCTAGCCTTTAGTTCACTTGCAAGAGAGAGTTCCCTTATTTAAACAACTTACTTTCTTCGATGCGAAGAATAGCCAGTAGCCATATTCACAAGGAAAGGAATCCACGATGGCATGAGTTATCTTTCCTGTGCTAGCAATTGCATCGGCTAGCTCATCAGGATGAAAGAAGCAGCCGTAGCATGAAAGAAAGAGAAGTAGAGTAGGATGAATGAAGCAGAAGTGATAGGCAAGCGTGCCTGGAAGCGCTAATGCTATTGTTGCAGCTCCTTAGCCTCCATTAACTTCTTTCAAGTGTCCTCCATTCTCTCTTTGGAAATGTGTATCACCATACACTCATCTCCCCCTACCTAGCTTCAAGGGACGGTCTTTTTTAAAAAGAAATGAACCCTAGACGGACAAAGAGTGCCAATCCAAAGAAGAAAAAGCGCCTCTTGATGGAGTTTTAGGGCACCCTCTATTGGGGCTGGAGCAGAAATTCCTATAGGATTTCGGTCCGGGGATGCTAAAAGATTGCCTTATTTAGGTTGAGTTGAAAGCTAGTAGGCTTGGTATAACAAACTTGGTCGAAAGCAAGCCATCGCACCGAGTCTTCATGTTGATGTCAATGTTGGCAAGTCGCCTTGGTGGGAAAGTGAGAGAAGAAGTCAATTTAACTAAACAAAGACCACGAAAAAGAAGTTCAGTTTTCAATTGTTGGTGGATCAGTGAATGCTGAAGCAGACGCTGCCGCTGGAGAGCCTTTTCCTGCAATGTCTTTTTCTGGGTCGGCCCCTTGGTTTTAGCAAACACAAGTTATATCCTTCTAGCAGAGAGTAATTATTTGTAGAAGAGTGGATTAGGTTATGACTGGAATAGGAATGAAACCTCTTCCTTCTCTTTTGTTTTTTGACTTTGTTTCCGTAATCCATCAGTAGGGCAGGCATACCTTTAAGTTGACGTCTTTGCCAGTTCTTCTCGTTCTAAAGTCAGCAGAAGTTTAATAGGAATTGGGAATCCATACTTATTTTGAAAGAAAAAGCATTCTTCTTTTGCCGCACCTCCGAAACGGATTAGGACAAAGAACTCTTCTTTTCTGCGCCCCCATCCGTCTCGTCCACATCGTCTTCTTAGAACTCGACTACCATTAATAGTGTTCCCAACAAAGGAGAGCACTACCATTTCATAGATGTGGGGAGTCCACAGCACGAGGCAATGAAAGAATTTATTATTCCCATTCTTAGAGGGAAGTTCGCAC
>JAMXBB010000001.1:110401454-110534885 GCA_024138015.1 Lumnitzera littorea
ATATATATATATTCGAAATCAGTAATCCCATTCATTTTTTCCTTATTAAATAAAATTGCGTAGAGTGGTGTTCGAGCTCACTGATGGCGCGACACCTCCTTAGTTCCCCATTCCTCATTAAATAAATAGGTAAGCTTGGGAAATTTCGTATCTAAAGATAGATAAAGTGGTAGGTATACCGTTTGTTGAATTGTGAATCGAATCGTCTCTTGCAAGACATGCGAAATACAGTTTTTGTTCCGTGACTGGCCTTTCTCTTGTTGTTGTCGAGCTTGACTTCTTTCTTTATGCATCTTTCTTTCTCCCATGCTTTCCGTTGGTCAACAACCAACAAAAGTTCTCTATATTTCTTCACTCACTACTCCTACAGGCTTGACGGAGTTAAGCGATGAGTTGGGTAAGCTTCCTTAGGGTATGGCTTCTCCGGGGCGACTAAGGACACACCCAACCAAACGATCGGTAAAACGGGTCTCTTTTGGTACAATCTCCCTCCGCCGGGCCTATCCCGTACGGTTGTTTTTAAATGTGCAATCAAAAAGCATTCTATGAACGAATTCCTTCATAGCCTTCATAGAGTAGAGAGAAATGGGAGTAAGCCTTTTGTATTCTGTTCTTATTACTTAGTTCCTGTCTCTCTCTATCTATCAAAATCGACCCTCTTTGAAGCGGCGAAAGATCAGTCCAGTATTTAGAACTAGATTCGGAAAATTCACATACATACATAAAATAAGGGATGAGGCTTGTCGATTAGAGTTTCTATTACAAAAGTCGAGTAGAAAGAAGACTCACTACTCAATTCGAAGACGACAGCCCTTGCTGCCTTTACGAAGATTTCCCTTCTTTGTTTGTTTGCTTCTTTTGTTTGAAATAGGACCGGGCCGCGTATAATCCGGTTGTAAAGAAAGAAACCGCCGGAGTGAGGGATTGTCCCGTCCTCCTCACTGACCCCAAAGAAGGCGGCTCTGTCGCTAAGCAGGCCGGCAGAGAAGGCACCAAATGCCTAAACAAGACAAAAACCTACTATATGCTTAACACATGCAAGTCGTATGAAAGAGCCCTACCGGACCGGAGGTTGCCCGCTCACTATACAATGACCACTACGAACGAAGGACAAACGAGGATATTTATAATTATAAGTGTTGTTTTATAATTATCTTATAAATTCTGATTTAATGTGTACTTAAAAATATTGGTATGTTATTTGATGATAAAATATGATATTTATAGTATTAGAAATGTTAGATAAGTGATATAAGTATAAATTATGTAATAATACATAATATATGTATATAAGAAATAAATGCATAGGAAATATAAGGTAAAAAATTAATAATAATATTATAATAATAATATGAAATAAATCTGAAATAGAATATAAATCTAGGAATTTACATGAAAAATGTACATTATTTTCATATTAGGAGTTAATTTGGTAGTTAAATTAGAAATATAATATATCGTATCGATCAAAATACTAGTTAGGAGCTAAAACAGTGATTTAAGATACCTAAGTATGGTTAGATAAATTTCACATATTGGTTCAAAAAGAATTTCTAGAGTATAAATAAAATAGTAATGAGAAGTTAAAACAAAACCTAATTCCGAAATTGATTCAAAAATTAGTTTATAACTAGCTTAGTTATGAGTAATATAGAACTTGAACAAATTAATATTATTATAATTTTAAACTAAAACTAACGATATAAAGCTTATATATATATAAAAACATACACACACATATGTATAAGTGATTATGTTAAAAATGTAGGCAATTCCTAGATTTAAAATCCGATTCAGAAGTAGAAATCAGAACTAAGAATAATAGAAGCACATCAGAGAGTCGACAAAAACTAGAATCCAAAAAGTTATATATTTGCTCAAATAAATTGTGAGAAAGAATAAAAAGTAAACTAAACCTTAATTTGAAAACTAAATCAAAACCTAGCTTGAAACAGAAATAATTGAAAGAGACTTAAAACCTGAATAATTAGATATATTACCACCTTAAACTGAAGATAACAACAAGAGTTATAGAACAAAGTCTATAAAAAGCAGTTATATGAATACTAAAACAACTTTTATATTATAGGGATTATCGACGACGGTCTATTGCGAGTCGTATCTTAAGTGAGCAAGCAGGAAATCTATGTAAGTTGGGATCGATACGTAACTATATTTCGAGGTACTGTTGCATAGTTCTTAGAGACTTAAGATTATATTTGTTTGCGCCTATAGATAGTTTAATTGGGCGCATGCCCGTATGTACACATTCTTAAAAGTACTGTATCTTATTGGCTTATTCTTTTGGTTTACAATTGTTTTGTATTGTGTAATATGAGTTAATCACCTTAATTGGACTTAGTAATATTTGATTTGTAAATTAATCGGTCAAGCATTTCAACCCATTAGGAGAAACATTTAAGGTTCTCCGACCAAATACTGATTCCTTTAAAAGGGATAGCGTTGGATGGCATAATGAGTCCCTTCTTCATCCTTAATTGAACTAAGTAATAGGAGAAGAGGTTACGGTAAGGGTTAAGTCGATGATTCTAAGGTAATTGTAGGAGGAGTGGTGTCTCCATTATATAAGTTTAGGTTTAGTCCTGAGCTGTTGAAATATGCGCTAAACTCGGATTAAAACGAATATAATTTATTTAATTTCATGACAGACTGGATAACGCTTTTGATGGCATTTGCTTGTTGTGTTATATTAAAATAATCGATTGATAACTATGTTTTTGCTTGATGTATAGTCTTATATCTCCATCCCAACTTATTGAGTGGTTGGTTGCTCATGTCCCTATAAATATTGTTGCAGGTGCTAACTAGAAAGCAGCCTTATAATTATCTTGAAGCTATCAATTATTGAATCTTAGGGAGTGGGGAAATACATTTGAAGAACAAATCTATTTCTAAAGTATTAGTTTTTACTTTAGCATCTTCCATTTTCAAATAAAATATTACTTATATAATATAACGTTATGAAAACATATAAACATTAATTATAATATTTGAATTCTAGTATATGTATTTTTCATACCTTCGTAGGTAAACAACTTATTTAAATTGTGAACTATTTACTTCAAAATAGGTTAGTCGTAGACACCTTGTATAAATCAAATCTAAAATAATAGTTATAAAGTTAGCTTTTATCACAAAATGGTTTATATGGCCGGACTGTAATGATTTTATCGCTTTGGGGCGTGACAAGTAGCGAGAGTGTATAACTTAGACTTATTTTAGGTTGGTAACTACCCCTACTCTTTTCTTTTTGTATGGTTTGTTTAAGTTAAAGTAATACGAGATTAAAAGGGGATGTTAAAGTTGAAATAAGAAAATAGTAACATCCTTATTGACTTAAGGATATAAAAACCTTAAAACATGTGAATATTTGGTTCAAAGAACATTACAATCTCCAACTAACCTGTGTACACTTTGTTTGACACGAGTGCTACTCATTCTTTCATTACCCCTATAGTACTCGAAAGAACAAAAGTACCTCTTTTTATTGTTAAGACGAATCTACTATAAAGGTTATAGTGGATTATTAAGAGAAGAAGGTAGCATGTTTGGCATTAGATAGGTCAAAAGCCACATTTGTAGGGGAAATGACCACATCAAAGACTTAATAATTGAGCTCACTTAAGTTGTTTTCTGAAGTTGAAGGCTTGATTTGTACTGAAAACTAGGTAAATGTTATTGAGTCAGAGCTTAAGAAGCTAAATAAGGAGTTTATTTTCAAAATTAGCTATATTAAGAACCACTCTTTGCTTAGATAATTAGGAGGTTTAGGTCATTAATTTTAATGAAAACAGTGTACTAACTTATGCTTGCCTCAGTTGCATTAATTCAGGAATAATATTGCTTAAATAAAAGAGCATTGAACCATACATTTCTCCAAATACTTTAAACTCATATACAACATGTTTAGCTGGTTGAATGGAATAAAGTAGGAATAGAATTGCAATTACCAAGGAATGGAATAGATAGGAAATAAGATGTAAACAACTGATTATGGTGTTCACTTAAAGGTAACGGAATTAACATAACACTTAGGAAAATCTAACAGGGAATACGTATTGAATAGAAACTTAAATACCCAAATTCCCCTTAAAGAAATAAAATGATAAAAAAACATAAGTAAGAAAGAAAAAAAACCCCAAATCAAACTCCATTCCATCATTTATACATGTTCCTTCGTTGAAGCCTTAATCATGTAGAATCCAGAACTGTTTTACGATAAAGTTAGACGCGCTTAACCCAAATCTTCCATGCTCCTTCAATAGATTTATTCTCCCTTCGCCAACACAAAGGCCTAATCGACTCAAATTTCATACCGATGCCCTAGCAGAAGTCACCAAACCAATAAAACCGAAGTCGCCTAACCTAAATTGAGGCTTATTACTTCGAGGTACATTGTCTCTTGACTCCTAGTTCCATAGGTTGATGGGTGTAACAAAATGTTGTTTTTTTTTTTTCCCTGAGTTTCCTACATTTTACAATGTTTTAATGGAGGGAGCATTATCAAATCCTTTTTAAAAGAAAAACCTCTCGATCTTTAAAGCAAAAAATGTACCTTTTTCCATGTCTATTTTTTTGTTTTCTCTTCTACATATTGAGGCAAAAGTAGCATACCCCCATCTTTCATTGTCCCTTATATTTGCATGATTACTCTCTTAATTCATGCACTTTTATATAAAGTACGAAATTATTGCAGTGAAGTGCTTCTCAACAAGGGGGTATGGTATAAGATGTTCAAATTGTTTCTTTCATATACATTTATAATTTGAAAATTCCCATATGAAAACATTAAGTTGTTTAATTTTGTTATAATATGTATCATATCTTTTGGGTTGAATTTCGTGATGGAAAGCCAAAAGGTTGCATTGCTCCAATATTATGGCATGTCTTTAAAGAGATAGCTTAAAAGCTTTATGATTATATGCAAATGAAAAGAAAAGAAATTGTCTTGCTTGATAATTTTCATTTCTTTTTTGAAAGAAAAAACTCTTAAATTTGCAACATATACGGGATCTTTCTCCTTTAATTAGCTTGCTTTGACACTATTAAGTAGTATAATGTGATTGGAATGTTTAGTTATGTATGTTTGTTTAAGTGGTAGATATTTTATCTTATTTTCTAATATTTTAGTACAACCAGCAAACAAATACTATAATAACTATCAAGAGTGCTTATGCTAAAGTGATGCTAGGCTTAGAAGTGGTTGGTGGAAGGTGTGGTAATTGTCAATAGTCACCAACATTTATTTTAACATAATTTCTCGTGGTAGTTGAACAAAACAAACTGAAAAAGATGTTAAAATGGTGCTTTTGTTGGATTTTTATTCTTTATTGATGTGTCTTTTTAATAAAAGTTTGTGCTTCTTTTTTATGATGCTATAACGGTTAAGTTTGTGCAAGTAATAGAAGTAAAGTTGTTATATTAATAAAAGAAGTTCATGATATTGATTGTGTTTGATGATTTCAAAAAATGGGCTTTGTTTATTAGAGAGGGATTGGTGATTTGATGAGTAGTGAAATATTATTTAAATTCGTAATGAATGGAGTAGTGAAATAAGATTCACATTTGTTTTCAATTCTTCTATCATTCCTATGATGCCATGCGACGTGACAATAGCAAATGCAAGCCTCTCATTTGTTTCCAATTCTCCTATTACATTTGCTTCCAATTCTTCTAACATTAGAGGAGAAGTTGTTCTACAGGTCTGTCCAGCACACATGGCTGTGTGTAGTCTATTGATTTCTAACTTAAGAATACGTCATTAGTGAAGAGTGAATTTGCATTGGCTGTTGATAATATAAATGCATAGAACATCTTTGCTTTAATGATGCCATTTGAGTAGGTCATATTTTAATTCTTGTTTTTTTTCTATTGATCAATTTATTTTCTATAATAAAGTTTCATAACGAACCATTGGAGTGATTAAAGCAGTTACTATTTAGTTGTTTATTCAAACTTTGTTGGTACATCAAGTGCTTTAATGGTGTTGATTTTGAAAATAGGCAATCATTATTACATTTTGAGCTTACAAGATTGTTTTTTGTTCATTAAGTTTTGCTTTCTGCCATAAGTTGATTTCATAGGTAGATTAGAAGGTTGATGTACTTTATTGGAGGGATGGTATGAATTGGTATTGTTTATGAGTTTAATTTTAATACGTCTTTTCATATTGGTGGAATATCATTATGCAAGAGTAATGATTTATTTAGGCCGTTAGAAGTTAGACAGTAAGAAGGGTAAAAGCAATTCAATTTGGGGATAGATGCGGTGATAAAATTTCCACTAGTATAGGTTTATTTGTTTGATAACTTCTTTTTATCCATGCCTAACTACTAATGTAGTTTTAGATGATTTAATGGTTAAGTAGGCTTTATTGTGTTCCAAGGTTCTACTTAAGCTAAGTTAGGACTCAAGACACTAATTCATAGCATAATGATTTTTTAGTCCTAATGCCACCCATTTATTAATGATCTTCTCATTGAACGTTTGACATTTGTGAAAGTGGGCTTATTTAATATAAAATGCGGATTCCATTTTCTACACGATGTTACAAACCTAGCCATGATACAAGGATCCTTATGCGATCCTTTTTTATGACTTCATATGATCTTATGATTTAGAATGTGATGCTGCTCTAAAAATCAAATGAATTGCAATATTTACACGTGCTTGAAATAATTCTACTTTGGTTGATTTCTAATAATATTGTCCCATAGCCTAGTGAGATATAGCTAGGGTAAAGTAGATTTTGTAATTCATATATATGATATACTTTGTTATTGTATTCTTGCATCTTTGAAATCACTTTGCTTCGATATGTTCGAACATTATATCATTGATGGTAATTGATTTAAGTCGGTACCTATAGGGAATGGTTGATGCAACATTATCATGTTTAGTCCCTCCAATTCATCAACTTCTTGAATTTTGAGAGGCAAAATCATTGTTTGTTTTTGTAGGAATGAGACAGTTGTTGTATCATGCTGGTAGCCTCGAACCTTTAGAAGAATGTTTCTTAGGTATCCAAAATATTGGGTATGGATGGGATTCATATCCAACTTTCCTTTGTTCATTTATTCCTTCTCATTATACAACTAACACCATTGTAACATGTAGGATGGTATAAGTTACAGGTTTTTTGAGTAGATAGATCCATTAACATGCAACTACAGCTTGAGGTTTGGGAAGAAGATTCTCCAGTGCCTTCGCCAGTTCGGACAACAATTGGAGATAGATCAAATGAAGTACACGGAGGCTATCACGAAGCTTCCCATGAAGTTACATTCATTACGTGAAATGGAAAAAGGCCTCCATTCTGTGTGTACAGAACTTATAAGTAGCCAAAAGAATTTATGAGTATTATTATGTATCTCCTTGATTGTGAACATTGCATTAGTTATAACTTATGTTACAAATAATAGGAAAAATAGACTTGACATACCATATCAATGCTTAGCACAATGAAATTGTTGATTGATATAAATGGGCAAAGCTTACGAATTTGGATTCAATTTTTATGTGATCCCCATATTTTAGATTAGATTTTGCAATAATTGTAAATATTAGCTGTGTTTTATGAACCATGTCTACCTATTGTTGTTTCCATTGACAAGAGAAATAAGTTCATATCCCGTTTCCTTAATATATACACACAGAATCAAACCTTGTCCACTTAGTGTTCTCGACACATGTCTTCTTTGCTGTTTTTTACAGTGAAGGATACAAGTTATATAGACAAACGGTAGTGATTGCATATACAAATCATTACCATACATACACTAATTCCTTATGGAGTTGTTTAAAAGGATAGTAATGAATCTTGCCATGATGGATCGTCTCACAAATTAACGTGTTGACATAGATTATTATTATTATTATTAACATAACTCATCAAAATAAAATAATGACCAGTAGTTGTAATTGTTAGGGATTTTTAACAATACAAAGCACGTATTAATAGAACATCTATTGTAAAAGTAATGTGTGGTTAAAATTTCGAGATATTTTAATCTTTGCATTGTGTTTGATATAGTATTTCATTTTTATTATTTCCTTATTTTTTATTAATAATTTTATAAGAATTATTAGAGGAGTCGTTTATTTATTTCAATTTAGAAAGTTAAGGTATTGAGATAAAAAAAATAAAAGTTAGGCATGAATATGAAAAGAGAATTTCAATGCATTTATACTATTACATCTTAGATAGAGATACTAATTTGTTGTTTTTAAAAAAAGCTAAAATATAGACAATGATAATGTAATAAGATATTTTTAATGTTATCATCCCTTTTCTTAAAGTTAACAACTACATGAGAGAAGTGAAGATAACAAATCATTTATAAGATATTCTCTTTATAAACATGTACGATTTGATAACTTATAACCATTGATATCCTGCAAGCATTTCAAGTTTTTTTTATAAAACTAAAGCAATTTTTTGTAAACACACATTTCACAATTTCAAGAATAATGGAAACACATCCCATGCCCAGTTAGTAATGTAAACAGCAAGATAAGGTAATTGATATACTACTATTAAAAGCAATACAACAATAGAATGTTCATACCACATAGATAATCCATATACACCATACAAACATTGTCTAGGCGCAATTGTTAAGGTTAGCACATCAATAAGACCTCAACACAACATAAAGAATATATTTGGTCTTCACTAGATATTCTAAACAGGTCAGCATAGACTTCTATGGAAATTCCTTATCGACATTTGCTTACAATGCGGAATATTTAATTGAACAAAAAAAAAACCAACATTAAATTCGATCAAAGATGCAAATAGTAGGAGCACCCAAAAGGGTTAGTCACCAACCATATTCATAAAAAAAAAAAAAAAAGAAGCTTAATTTTTTAAGTTGAAGTGCACTACATGCACATTTAAACATAGTCCAAGTATGGTATGGTCACGTTATATGACTTATTAAGAAATCTATATAGTGCCTCATAAATTTCAGCTTGAGCCAGGCCTTTAATGTCAAGTAAAAAGTTCCTTAATGTCTCTATGTTTGTTGTTGCTTTATCTGTTACCAATATTTGCACCAACTTATGAATGGAAGTTTTCATATCCTTCGTTCCTTCCTCAAAGCTTCTAATCATTTTAGACATTCCCTCATTTACACGCACCGACCTCTTTCTATTTGAAGTAGGCCAAGTTTCACTTTGGCGGGTGGATGGCTCTACAAAAAACGAAATGAAGATGAAGTAAACCGTATCAAACATTCTATTAATTTCTTCAACCATTTCATGTTTTAAAAAAACTAACATATGTGGTGGCAATAAGTATAGCATGACACCCTTTTTCAACATATATCAATTTACACTAAAACAAAAGCAAAATAGCAAATTGAACCATTGGAGAATAGATTCAATTTTGAACCATTCAATAAGGATCACATATTGCTATTGAGAATGGAACGCATTAGAGATAGCAAATAACATGCATTAGATTTGTTGCTTCACAGTATTTTGTCTTACAAGCTTTTGACAAAATATGAAAAACATTAACTACATTCTAAGTGAATCATTTATAATATGTTTCTTCCTATCTCCTTCCACTATAATACATCATAAATGAGTCTAGTACATATTATTTGAGCAGTATCTTGCTTCTTGTTAGCATAAGTAAATAATTTATTTTTTCAATCCTCTCCGTGATGTCAAATTCAAAAGTGGCATTACAAATGAAACATCTTCCAACTTCTTACTCAACACTGAGTAGAAAATAAGATGGATAAGTTTACATGTCAAGGAGATGCAAAGAAGCAAGACTGAAATATCCATGCAAACATGGTAAGAAAGGCTAGATAAAACGACATTGTAAATATTATCTCAAGCTTACTGAAGCAAATCACATTCTCGTTTGCTATTGTTCCCTATAATCTAATAAGGAAAATATTACTTGAAAGAAATGAAAGCTAGAATTTTGTATTGATTGAATAGGTTTTTTTCAATGGATGGAGTCATTACTCACGAATACTGATGGTCAATATAATAAGTGCCATAAGATCCATGAAGGGATTATAATTTGTGGTTGATGTAAAGAAATTATATATAATAATTATTTTCTTTATCAGGAAAAGAAGAAATAGATGACACTTTTTAAAGGGAAAAGCAAATATTTGAGGTAGAATGGGAAGTATAGGTTCAAAGCATCATATGATAATATAACAAACAAATAAAACCTATGGCTCTAAAAAAAGAGTAAGAATACTTGTGCAGTAGGAAGTTTATGAAAT
This sequence comes from Lumnitzera littorea, assembly GCA_024138015.1. NCBI lineage: Eukaryota > Viridiplantae > Streptophyta > Magnoliopsida > Myrtales > Combretaceae > Lumnitzera > Lumnitzera littorea. The sequence goes on from JAMXBB010000001.1 coordinate 110,411,729, forward strand.
TAATAATACGATAGGACTAGAAGGTTCAAACTTTGAGCTTTCACTTCCATTAGAAACCAAACTATATTTGACAAAGTTTGTCGCACATTTATAAGGTTCAACATCCAACAGTCTCTAGACGTATACTTCAAAATTGTTTCAAGTGTATAAAACCTCAAGCGAAATTACTTAGCTAATTTCTTATAAGGAAGTATTTACTAGCAACTAACAAGGAAGCTTCCTTTACACATCCCAAATGGAATATGCTCCAATTGTAAAATTATGAGAGTTTCAAAGGTGAACTCTTCTTTACTAAGTCTAAGATACATTATCTTGAACCATTATGAGATCCATCCATATGCGAGGTTCACGAAATCACTATCTCCTTGGTTAATCATCGATTCTCTGTTTCGAGTCATGTTACCAAAAGATACACCCCCAACTAACTACATAATATTGTATGTAGTGGAAAAGTAACAAAAATACAATTAGATAGAAAACATTCTAAGACATTTTGAGGCAAAAGTACTATGAACTCTTAACAAAGTGTTCTCAATAAGTATCACAAATAAGGAAGAAAAATATAAACTAACCAGAATAATACCAACTAGAATTTATTCATAGTAGGTGAAAGTAGAATACATACTTGGCAAATATCCGTAGCACTTAGAATAATTAAAACTAATTGACCTAAAAGAAAAAATCTATTAAGTGTAAGCTATTAACGACAACCATTGAACTATCCCTTTAAACATCTTAATATTCAAGCAACAACAAATGAAAACTTAAATGCTAGTCTCCCTTATCAATGAAATTTTAATTCATAAGAATAATTGAGGACAATAATTCAAAAAAATAACTTAAAGGTAACAAAGCAGTATTTTATATCAAGGGTTCATTGAAATGGAAGTGATAAGTATGTTAGAACAAGACATATAAATACATTTATCCAAGTAATAACTTAACAACATGCATAATCCTGACAAGGAAATTATCAAAGAAGTAGGAAAACAAATTGATTGAGCAGAGAATATTTCATACCTCCATATATGCATCTATACATATTTCTTTGTCGTAACCATTTTTTGATTGTCATCCCATTCGAACCGATTCGTTGATTTCCTATAGACCATATCGCAAATAATGCATCAATCCTTTTTTTAGAGTATCGATTCATGACTTTATGTTTAGCTTAGCCTTCAACCCACAATTGGGCAAGCTTACGCTTATCTTGCTCTCTAACTCACTTAATTACCCATGCCGAAATCCACAATTAGCATTGTGTGTTCTACTATTGTACAGGTCTGCCATAGTTGTAATCAATGCATTGCCCTCCAAAATGATCCACTTTTCTCTTGGTTTGTTTATTGGCCCTAGCCTCAGTTTGTGTTGATTGAACCTTCTCCAACAACATGTTCCTGCAGTGCAAACAAAAAAGAAAAAAACAAGCAATAAATAGTGTATGAAAAAAGGTATGTAATGAACATAAGCTGAAGCATGTATGTTTAAGTAAAACTAAGGTAGATGATCAAGTGTGATTGAATCGCCTACAAACTAATAATAAACATATCGAATCACATAAGTTTAATAGGAGGATGGAACTACTCATGCTAATTTAAGAGGAACACTCATAAGTAAACTTGTTCAAATACAAGGTAAGCTAAAGTCAGCAAGTATAATTGCATTTGACAGAAAACGGTACATAATCCAATATGCTGAGACTACTATCACAACATTTTCTGGTCTTCACAACAAATGGGAAAATTAAGTGCTTCAATTCGTTGAAGCTCTCTATTCATTAAACATCTCATTGGCTAGTTGTGTCTTCTAACTGGACCGTGTATGATTGTTTCCCAGTGTTATAATCAAGTCATCAGCCGTGTTCACGTTGTTCTCCTCCATATCATTAACATTGCCCTTAAGGGGGTCATATGTTGTCTCTATTCGTATGAAGTTATGCAACAAAGAACAAGCCAAGATGATACTATTGTGGATCCTTATTGGGTAAAAGGACAAATTTCTTAGAATACTCCATCGTATCTTTAAAAGTTTGAAACACCTTTCTATCATGTGATGAGTAGAAATGTGTCTTAAATTAAATAGTTTTTCCGCGGTTCTTGGTCGATGATTACCATGCCATTTATTGAGGTGGTATCATTGACCTTAGAACAGTGTCAGGAAGCCATCGCAATTCGTATAACCTCCATCCATTAGGTAATGGCAGCTTGTTTAAAGGATGCAAAAAAGGTTATTTCGAATGAGATGTTTTATAATTTGTATAATGCAAACTTCGATAAACTAATAGATCTAGGGTCTAAAATTTCTCAAAATGGAAACTTAAATATGAAGAGTTATTAGCTTAGCTAAACCAAAACAAAAGAAAAGGAGAAGAGAAGAGAAAAAAAAGAAGAAGAGATAAAAATAAAGCAAGGTAATCGTATTTAAAGGTTAGCTCAAAATTTCGATTGTATTTATAAAGATAGTCCAAAACCTATGATTAAGTTTTAGGCAAAAAGGCTAAAGTTTTCTAAGAGCATTCAAAAGACCAGACACAATTGGATTTTCGGACTCAAAGCATGAAGCCTTAATTGTATAGTTCCACTTATATGACCGACCTTAATGATGCGCTTTTGCTTAAAGAAATTAACTTATCTTAAGCAACATTTGCTCGGGAAATTGGAGCAAGATGAAGTTACTTTTTCCTAGGTTCTTGATTTGTAAATGTGAGATGGTATAGATATGGATTTTTTGACTAGTTCTTTGGTATCTCATTACTTAAACCATCGGTCAAAGGTCTTACATTATAGTCGTAGAACAAACTTAGCTAATTGATCAGGACTTATCATTTACAAGACAGATCACAATTTTCAAAAGCAATGCTAAGAGTGAATCTGACTTATTAGAGTTTAAGGAATTCCTTTTAGACTAAACATTTCAAATTGAGATACCCATTTCCTTGGTGGAAAATGAAAGAGCAGTTGAGTGCTTTATAAGGACATGAATTGTCATTTGCCCCAAGTTTGAAGTTAGTGCTTTTAGAATATTAGAAATCATGAAATATGTCTTGAGAACCTTTAAACGAGATTAGAAAAGAATATCTAATAATAGGGCAAGCCTACTATTTATTTGTGATCTTTCAAAACTATGAAACTCTCCTAAATTGTTATGAATATATATATATATATTGGAAAGAATGCGTTTTTAAGATTTTCTTAATAAAAGGTTTTGTGAACACCCCCATTTTTCAAAAAAAAAAAAAGAAAACGAAAAAGAATAAGAATTTTTGAAGAATTTTGAGAGGAACTTTCCTAAATTATAGGTTTCAAAGAGCCATTATAATCCCTTAAGTTTAAGTTTAGATCCATTTGTCATTTTGGCATTTATAATTGTCTAAAGTCCTCAAAGTACTTAATTTTTTTTTTTAAAGAAATTCCCAAATCGTCTGCCTTTTAAGGTGCTATCCATTCTTTTGGGAAATTCCAAATTGCTTGCCTTCTAGGACACCATCGATTCCTTAAGCAATTGCTAAATTACTTACTCATAAGAGTGTCATCTTATCGTTTGTTAGATACGTGCTCATTAAGAGCACTATCCTATCTTTCCTTGAATTGCTTGCTCATTAATCACTAGATTGTATGTAGGTTAATCAAGTCCTTATTTTAATGCATGTAACTCCTCTTCCTATCCTATCAAGTATAGGCTAAGACAATACTCATATTACCTAACTTGTGTTGCTTTATCTTTTTTTGTTTTTGTATTCATCGTTTTTTTATATTGGGATAGACTTATAATGAATTAAAATTTTGATATGATTATTTTGGTTGCCACTCTTAAGTTGTTTTCATTTTTGGGAAGAGTTATTATCGATTACTACTAAGGAGTTGGTTTTAAGTTATAGCTCTCTATCCTGGAGTTCTCAATTTGTCTTAGAGTTATCATTCTTATTGTTGTATGATTAAAAGGACTTTGAATATGTGGAGAGCATTGGTGGATTAGAATGAATGTTATAAAATGATTATATCTAGATTATTAAAGTTGTCTCTACAAACTATGTAAAATTTAGAGAAATATGAAAATAGTCTATACAAATGTTGTAGATCAAAATTGTGTATTTAAGATATGATTTCAAATATTACTTGAATTCCTATGATTATTTTTGGGCTAATTATTATTACAATATTAAAGAAAAGGGAATTGAATTTGATTCATTCATTAGAAGATTGATGTTCATATTATTAAATTACAAAAACCTGGTTTAAAATCTTATGTTGAAGATATGATTTTAGCATAATATGAAATGTATCTTCTACATATGATTTTTTTGTTAATTGAAATTACCTTTCATATAAGATTTCGCGCAAAGTATTTTTGCATCCCTCTTAGATATATAATGTTTTAGGGATTATTAAAAAAAGAAAGAAATCGAGGTTGAGTTAGAGTGAATTAGGATTAATAAAAATATTATAATATAATTCGTATATATTTATAATGTAATAGAATTTATTTATATTCTTAAGAATTGAAAGTTGAAAAATTTTTATAGTTTATTTTTTACATTTTTTCGATTTACATTTGTTTTTTTAGTAATTTAATATATTTTCTAGAAAATATAATAAAAAATAGTATATTTTAAATAAAAAAAATTTGTCCATTCCAATGTAGAACTAAGATTACTAGTCGACTAGAACTGGCTAACTGGATGGATTGGTTTGAATTAGATTGAACTAGACGGTTCAACTCGGTATGGAAACATGGATGTACAGTTGTAATTCCGGTTCTTTTATCACAAACTGGCCATCATCATCTCCGTCCCTTTACCCAGAAATCTCAGATAAACCTCTCTACTGGCACTTCCAATGCTCCTCCTGCCCTTCCCCTATTAAATTCCGTCTTTTTTCATATATCCTCTCTCTTCTCTCTCTCTCTCTCTCTCTCTCTCTCTCTATTCAGTAGTCATTGTATGTATCATATGTAGCTACTTCACTCATGAACTCCACTTTATCTTCTTCTTCTCTCTCTGCGACATTCTTATTTCCATATCGCAAAAGCGTAAGTATCTGTTCATCGCCCCAAAACACCGAATCCTTATTCAATTCTGATTCTCTCACCAATAAGCGCCGTAAACTCATACTACATTCAAACACCACACGAAAGCTTTCGAATTTTAATGTGTTAATCACCTCTCGTTTATTCACATTTCAAGCTTTCGATATCCGTGGAGCCTCGAAATGCGAAGGAAAAGGAATAAATGTAGTTCCAGAACGTTCTACAAGGTCATCTCTGGAAATTCGTTCGATAGTTAGGTCAATCGTGTATGTAGTGTTTTGTTTAGCTCTAGGTTTTTCTCCGATCCGGGGAGTTAGCAATGCAGCAGTTGCTGCGCCAGTTAAAACCGTATCGAATTTGGAAACGAAAGAGAAAAAGCTTGTCTTTAAGGGGCATGAGTATTCGGGTTATACGAATAGGTTGTTGGAGATTGTTTCTAGGGTTCTGAAGTGTGTGGAGGAGATTAAGATAGGCAATGGGGGGGAGAAGGACTTGGAAGTGGCGGTTACAGCAGTCAGAGAGAAGAAAGAGGAGTTGCAGAAGGAGATAATGAGTGGTCTTTATAGGGACATGAGGGAATTGAGAGGAGACAAAGAGGGGTTGATGAAGAGGTCGGAGGAGATTGTTGATGAGGTGGTGAAGTTGAGGAGGGAGAGTGAGAATGCAGTGAAGAAAGGAGAGAAGGAGACAGTGGAGGAGATGGCTATGGTGTTGGAGAAGTTGGAGGAGGAGTATGGTGAGATTTGGGAGAAGGTTGGGGAAATAGAGGATAAAATAACAATGAGAGAAACGAAGGCATTGAGTATTGGGGTGAGAGAGATTTGTTTTATCGAGAGGGAGTGTGTAGAATTGGTGGAAAGGTTTAAGAGGGAAATGCAGAGAAAGAGTATTGGTCAGAGGTAATGCTTGCTGTTACATTTTGATTTCATATAGCTTTACCAGGTTTGCACAGATTCATGCGAACTATTTAGTTTCATGGACTCAATACTACATATGGATGAAATCATGAATATGCTTTATGTTGCTATCATCTGATAACTGGGGCTGAGTTAAAATTGTGCTGGTTATGCTGTTTATGTGATCGTGGGAGCACTAGCTTGTCTAAGATGATGATTGAATTCAATGAACTCGAATTATTACAATGGGATGGCCCTTAAAAATTCACATCCTTTCTTCTATGGCTTTATTTTTTGATATGCATTTTGCATAATACATTTGAGAATGGAATAGTCAAGTTCATTTTTTCCCCACTTTAGATAGACAAAGCTATTGTTTTTAATATTGAGCAGCTTCTTCTCTGGTTTGCAGCCCAGTGGTCGCCCCAGCAACCAAGCTTTCTAAATCTGATATTCAGAAAGAACTGGAAATTGCTCAAAGAAAGTACCTTGAACAAATGGTTTTGCCCAGAGTTTTGGAAACTGAAGATTTTGGACCCCTTTTACATCAATGTTCATTGGAATTTGCTCTTCGTATCAAACAGGGCCTTCAAGATTCAAGGGAGCTCCAAAGTAAACCGGAGGCTAGCATTAGGAAAAAGATGAAGAAGAATGGCATTGAAAAGCGTTACGTTGTAAACACACCACCTGATGAGGTAGTAAAAGGTTTTCCTGAAATTGAATCGAAGTGGATGTTTGGAGATAAAGAGGTTGTGGTGCCTAAGGCTATTGGCCTGCACCTATATCATGGGTGGAAGAAGTGGTGTGAAGAAGCCAAAGCAGAGTTAAAAAGAATTTTAGTAGAAGATCCTGAGTTTGGGAAACAGTACGTGGCTGAAATAGAGGTGGCTTCCTCATCATGTGATTATGATAGCTGGTGCATTTATCCTTTAAATTTCTTCAATAAAGAAAGCAAAGGCATCACCTTTTAAATTATCAATTAAGACATTTTAATGCAATATGGTTGCTTGTCTCTTGGACCCATGCAATCCAGGCTTTAGTTGAATAATATTCCTCTCTTTCATAGATCCATAATGGGATCCAGGAATATTATATGTTTGTCATTAAGTGAATCTTAATCTATCTTTTTTACAATCCAGGATACATTTTTTTTTTTCTTTTTTGTATTTTTAAATTTGGATGAGATAACTTGTTTTCATCAGATCTTTCTCCCTACATCTTGTGTGTTAACTCTAACTTCTATAACTAAAGTACTTGCCCATCATTTATTAAATCCTTATGGAGTATCCCTTGAACTGGAATCCCACTGTTAGACATTTTATTTTGAGCATCTTCTGCATAAAATTGTGGTACTCCCACTTTGCTCTACTGGGCTTATGCAATTGATATGTCAATAATTTGCCTGGCATGTGATAACTTTCTTCCATATGCAATCCATGTACCAAAAACTCCTCTGCCACTGTAATGGTGAGTGATATTTCGAAGTGTCCAGTGAAAGAAAGGGAGATTCCTGAGAGAACGCTGTATTGAGTTATTCTTTTATGGTGTATCAAGTTATTCTTCGAATATATTTTCTGTACGAAGCTAATGCCATGAGTTCTTTAGGAAATGGAAAGTGGAATTTTCTAAAAAAGGCATCACTTGACTTAATGATATTATAGTGCTTGCAAAATCTTTACATTGTCCATTTTTTCAGAGTTTAGTATTTTTTTTTTCATTTTCTTGCTCAATGCAAGTTTTGTAAATACTTTCTTACACATTCGTACAATTATTGATTCACAGAATTTAAAAAAAAGAAAGAAAGAAAGAAAGAAAAAAGTATTTATAGCAGGATGTAATCTGATAAATTTGTATTGATAAAAACAAGAAAGCTTGGATTCTCTTTCTGATGAAGCTCAATTTTTCTTCTTGTTGAATCTTCTATAAGTATTTCTGATGTAAAGCTGGGGGAAGTTCAATGAGGATCTAAAATGAAAAGAAAAAGGGATGCCTTTTTCCCTTCTTTGTGTGACAGGGCTGTCTTTTTCTTCTTATATTGCAGGAAAAATTACTTTTAGCTCGGGATAGAGTTGTGTCTAAGACCTGGTACAATGAAGAAAGAGATAGGTGGGAAATTGATCCTATAGCTGTACCTTATGCAGTATCAAAGAAGCTTGTAGACAATGCACGAATTAGGCATGACTGGGCTGCCATGTATATTGCTCTCAAGGGAGATAGGAAAGAATATTATATGGACATAAAGGTATTGCGTATGTTTTCTATAATAGTTCTCTGGGTTCCCAATTTCTATCTCTTTTATAACTTGGCCACTAATCTTTTTCTCAAATCAAGCCTTTCTGTTATTTTCTTCAAGTCTCCAGAGCCATTTTGTAGCTATTGATCTTGATCTTCTTGTACATCATACAATAAGCTTCTAATAACTAAACAGACTAAATTTCCCTCAGAGAGGCCTTCTTGTCAAATCCTGTTATATGACATCCTTTATCAGCACTTCATTGATTGGTGCTTTGAAGATAAACTTTCATTTTCTAGCCTCTGATAATTTATTCTGATGGCATATTATGGTGCATTCCTGGTCGTTTTCTATGACAAAATTTTCAGGAATATGAGATGCTTTTTGAAGAATTTGGAGGTTTTGACGGGCTGTACATGAAGATGCTTGCCTGTGGTGTACCAACAGCCGTTCAACTGATGTGGATTCCCTTCTCAGAGTTGAATTTTCATCAACAATTTCTATTGACAGTGAGGCTATTGCGCCAGTGCTTAACAGGGTTGTGGAAGACTCGAATTGTGACATATGCTCGGAATTGGATTGTTGATAAAGTCCGAAACATAAATGATGACATAGTGCTGGTGATCTTTTTCCCAATTGTGGAGTTTCTAATTCCTTACCCGGTAATCATGTTATATTTCATGAGTTATCTCTTTAAGTTTGTTCCTAGGTCTTCTTAAGGTGGTCATTCACAAGTTCAATATCCGTATTACAGGTAAGAATGCAATTGGGAATGGCTTGGCCAGAGGAAATAGATCAATCAGTGGGCACAACATGGTACTTGAAATGGCAATCTGAGGCAGAAATGAATTTCAAGTCCAGAAAAATGGATGACATTCAATGGTTTCTCTGGTTTTTGATTCGAGGTGCCATATATGGATACATCCTGCTTCATATATTCCGTTTTCTGAAGAGAGAAGTTCCAAGAGTCCTTGGGTATGGACCTTTGCGCAGAACAAACCCTACTGCACTGAAGTTGCGACGAGTGGTATCTTCCTCTTGGCTCCAATTTTTTTTTTCCTCTTTTGGATTGAGATTAAGCCACATGCTAATTGTGCTTGTGCTTGTTTACTATGCTTTTTTCTGCATCATCCTCTCTTTCTCGCTCTCTCTAATTTGTTCCTTGCTATTTAGCAAGGAGTCAGAGATCATAGTTGTTTTTGGCTTTTTAATTTTTATTTTTCATATTGTTGTTTTCATCATTGCAGATGAGCTAACCTTTTAACTGCTAATTTTCATGAGCTGTTATTTTTTCTCTGATTTTTTTATTATCTTGGTTTTTCCCATATAACTTGTGATGGAATTATCTAATTCAGATGATACTTTTCTGATATCCTGCAGAAATCCTATATCAATTATAAACTACGAAATATCAAGCAGAAGAAGAAGGCTGGGATAGACCCTATTAAAACTGCTTTTGATGGAATGAAGGTTCTTTTGTGACACTTTATGCTTTCATACCTTTCCATGTAACTTGCTTTTCTATCTAAACAATATAAATATACTATCGGACTTGGATGTGACATTTGAATGTGCTCTAACTTGTTTTCAGAGAGTGAAAAATCCACCAATACCGTTGCAGGACTTTGCCAGTATTGATTCTATGAGAGATGAAATCAATGAGGTAGTGGCCTTTTTACAAAACCCCCGTGCATTTCAAGAAATGGGTGCTCGAGCACCACGGGTAAGTTTTTTTGAGAAGACGTAACAGAAGCCATTCAGTAATTTACTTAGTTTGTATTCTACACCTGCTATTTTGCAACCATCACAAAGTAGCCATATTATATTCTTCATCAACATACCTTGTGAGGAAAGTCATTTCTTTACTGGGAGCTTTTCATCTTAATATAGGAATTATCCTTATTCCAATCTTCTAGGACTTCCAGGGGTCTCAACAGATAGGTATAACCACCAATCCTTTCCTTGAAGGTCCTTTTATCCCTTAAATTTCAAGAGAATATTATTGGCATTGCATAGTTCATTCCTCTACATCCTTGTTTCCCTAATGGTATTGATGGCTATCCTTCCCATCTTATTACATCAGAAAGACTACTGCTCAGAGATTTGTGAAGATGATATCCTTCCAAAAATGAGAGTCATGAGAAGTGTTAGGCTATCACAAGCAATGTACAATATCAGTCGATAGACTAGCGTTCATTTGATTTAGATGAATAATTTGAAACAGCCTTTTGTGTTGCAGGCCATTCAGCATTCACAAAATACCTTTTGTCTAGGAACTTCTTTCCTCTGCAATGATATTTGAATCAGATGCATCAATTTTGGGTCTTTACATAAATGACTCTGAGAAGTTGTGGTGCTTGATAGGAAGCATCTGGAAATTTCTTGCTGTTTTAGATTTTTTCCCTTATGTGAACCCCCTACTTTTGACCAGGCATCTTGAATTTGGCTCTAGATTGCGACACAAAGAACTATGGCTACTATTAAATTTTGCTTTCCTTTTTACAAACAATAGATGATGTATTTCAATGTGCATTACCATATGGCTTGCATCTTTGGATTGGGTCCAAATAAATTTATCTTCTAGAGATGGGACTTTAAGTTATCTTGTCATGACTTCTTTTAAAGAAGTAGGCTATGTTGACCATCATATAATCAACTCCTAAACTCATTTATGCTCATGCTACAGGGAGTTCTTATTGTTGGTGAGAGGGGAACAGGAAAAACATCCCTGGCACTGGCAATTGCTGCAGAAGCAAGAGTTCCTGTTGTTAAAGTTGAAGCGCAGCAATTGGAGGCTGGACTTTGGGTTGGACAGAGTGCCTCAAACGTTAGAGAGCTGTTTCAAACAGCTAGGGATCTGGTTGTCCTCTAGACATTCTTGTCAACCTCTTGGTTTTTTCTATTTGCTCAACTGCGTCTACTTCTGCAATTTGTTCTATCTTATTTTACTAGATATTTCATATTAATCTTCAGTAGCTTTGATTATTTGGTGAACTGGACAGGAAAAAGAATGATTGTTCCCTAGTAAAACTAGTTTTCGACTTTGGGCAATGGAGTGAGAGGCAGCTTTTATGCCATCCTACTTTCTGTATACCAACTAGTCCTATAAGTTTTGTAACATGGGTCATGGAGATCTTTTGTCATCTAGAAATCTTGAATCATTGTAGTATCACTTGTTATATTAGGGTTACCTAGAGAAAAAATCAAGAATTTTATGGATATTAATTGAAAATGTACATCGGATGCCAGCTACGACACCTCAAGAGCATATTTGCTCTGAAACTATACAAAACATGTCATAGTATTCTATACTCCCTCACTAGGCCTATCTATAGGCCTATTAGAAACACCTAAAAGCTTCTAGAATCAACTACAAGTTCTAGAAGTACAACCTGCAAAATAAAAACACTTGGTAGCCATCACATAATATCTTCTCATACCTCTTTTATACATGTAGAATAAGACATGTAATTCTCTGGATCTGTCAATGGCTCCTGCTGAAGGATTGTCCTCCTCTTCAAGGACAAAGGTAAGGAACTACAACAAAAAGGAATTTGTGTCCATCCATGTAGCCTCCGAAGCCACTAGTCCTTGCTACTAAACTAGCACTTGAATCTCCACACCGTCCTGACCAAGAAGCAATGTCCAAGGATTTGGGTTGGTTGTGGATCATCTTCATTACTATCGACATTTGGTTCCCGTGGCAAGAAGAAACAGAAGGAAAAGCACTGACATGACTTCTAATAAATAATCACGGAATACAGGGTGTACCATGCATTGATCAGCACATACAGTTTGTGGGCCATCTTGCTATTCGCTCCAAAATTTGCTAAGGACCATAATACTTGGGAGCTAATTTAGATGAATTCTTAGTGGTGACTTGTGTCGAAAAAACTTGCTGCAACTTTAAGAATATTCAATAGCTCACAGCATAGTGAACATGATGGCGATGGCCATTGGCTTGAGAGCAATATTGCTACAGAGCTTGTTCCAAAATGTTCTTAAGTTATTGAAGCACAGCATTTCTATCATGGACTATCCCTAAAAGCAACAAAAGCAGTCTCTTCCTCCACAAAAGAAAGTGGGGTTAGAGAAGATTGCCCATATACAATGTTGAAAGGAGTCATTTTAGTTGAAGTATGGAAGGAGGTATTGTAGGAATACTTTGCCTAGGATATCTGAGAAGCTTATAACTTCGGTTGCTCTCTAGTGAAGCAATCTTGAATATCACTCCAAGGTGTATTTAACAACTTTGGCTAGCCATCAGTTTCGGGGTGATATGAAGCACTAAGGGTAATTTTATACCCTGAAGCTGAAATAACTGATGCCAAAAGTTGTTGACAAATAATGGATCTCCATTACTAATGATAGTATGCGGAAGATCATGAGTGTACTATCTCTTTAGCGAACAATTCTGTAACTAACTTAGTATTGCAAGGATGCTTGGTAGGAAATGTCTTTATCTGGAAAATCAGTTAATGGCCACAAAAATAACATCATGTCCCTTTGATTTTAGAAGGCTTGTGATGAAATCCATTGAGATATCCTCTTGAATTGCATTAGGTTTAGGCAATGGATTTAATAACCTTGCTAGCGATAGAGTCTGACATTTGCTCTGTTGGCCAATAGCACATGTTGCAATCCACATCTTTCTTAATCCCAACCTAGTATAGATTAGAACCTATGTGGCGATATGTCTTAAGAAAACCTGTACGACTGCCAACAAGAGTGGCATAGAACTCATGTTGTCATGCAGAAATAAAGAAACCCATTTAAAATTAGTCGGAATGACTAGATGATCATAACAGAATAAATGGCCATTGCACAACTGAAAACCATCATGTGCAGATTCTTATCTTGCAACTACTTCACTTTCTGGGATAAGACTACATCCTGTAGCATTACCTGTGTATTTCCTCTAAATTCGTCCACATTGAACATGATATACCTGCAAATTCCCTGTCACCAAATTGTCTTGAGAAGGCATCATTTACCTTGTTTTCAAACCCACTTTTATACTGTATCTCAAAGTCGTATCCCCATAATTTGACAAGTACTCTGCTGAGGAGGAGTTGTCACCTGCTATTTCAACAAATATTCCAACTACTTGCGATTGGTCTTCACGACAAACTACTGGTCCAAATGATAAGGTTTCTAGTGATTTATAGCCAAAATTAAAGCCACAAGCTCTTTCTTGTAGGTAAATTTAGACAAAGTTTTGTCGGATAAGGCCTTATTAAAATATGTAGCTGACTTATTTCCTTGTTGCAAAGCTGTTGCCAAACTCTGCCTTGAAGCATCACTTTCTAAAATAAATAGTTGCTAAATTAAGCATAAAGAGAACTGGAGCTTGACTTGAAGCCTGCTTCAATAGATGTCTTAAATAAAAATATTTTTGTTGAGCAAGTCTATCAAGGGTCGTGCAACCTTACCATCGTACTTAATAAATTTCCTATAACAGACAAATAAACCCAGAAACCTCTTAACTCCTTAGCTGAAGTAGGAGTTGGCCAGTCTAGGACGGTCTTTACTTCATTATGATCCACACTGACTCCAGTATTCGATACTATATGGTTGAGGTATTCAAGAGATTTTAGACCAAAAGTGCATTACTTTTTGTTAACATAAAATTAATTTTCTTGCAGTACAACTAAGACCACTTGTAAATGAGACAAGTGTGTAGCCAAATCTGCATTGTAAATGAGTATGTTATCATAAAATACCAACTGGAAGTGCCTGAAATATGGTCTTAATATATCATTCATGATGGCTTGGAAAGTAGTTAGCGCATTTGTCAGCTTGAAAGGCATAACAAGGAACTTGTAGTGCATCTATTAAGTCCAAAAGGCTATTCTAGAAATATCCTCAGCTATAACCTTTAATTTGATGGTATCCATCCTTAAGGTCAATATTAGAAGTACCTTTGCACCATATAACTTGTTTAACACCTCATCAATAACTGAAACAAGATACTTCTCCAGAATTGTAACATTATTTAAAGCCCTATAATCAATACAAAATCGTCAATAGCCATCTTTCTTTTTCACAAGAATGACTAGACTAGAACTAACTTTAATTATAATCTGCAACAACCATTTCCTTTACAAGATGCTCAATTTCGTTCTTTTATATTTGACTGTACTTATAGTGCCTAACATTAATGGGTTCAAGTCCTTTCTTAAGTGGTATCGTATGGCCATGGTTTTCTCTAAAGTTCAGGAAAGCTAGAGTAGTAGCTTTAGTACATATTCCACTATTAAACCTCCAAGAAAATATCCAGGCAATTATAATTCCAAAATCAAAGGAACTTGTGAAGAGAGAGCCTCAATTTCATCTATGTATTGTTCAACGGTTGAAGTTTGTGGTAGAGTAGACAAACCTACATAAGGGTTAGAGGCTAAACTTCTATTAAATCTCAAGAGGACTTTATGAACGGAAGTACTCCAATGAAGATGCAAATAACGTCTATGTAATGATTTCAACCAATGTATAGCCTTGCCTTGCATGTGCATAACAATATAGAAATTTTCCTACTATTCTTGGTATGATTTATATGAAAATATTGTTCAATTGTAGCAAGTCATCGAGTAGGATTTGATCCATCAAACATAGGTAAAGTAAGCTTAGGTGCATGGAGTTTATAGTCATCAAAATGATCACCTCAACTGTAGTGATGTTTTGTTGATGAAATGGAAGAAGAATCCTCACTAGAAGTGAAATATTCCTCGGTAGCAAAGTGAACGTCAATAGAACCATTAGGAGAGGACCAAATATTTTTATAATCAGTTACAATGCCATGAGGGCATGCAGATTGAGGAATAGTCGAATGTCTAGCTCAAGCTTTATATTGAGCACTTAATCTGTGGTACATAGAAGCATCACCTGAGTGATGATCCCTTGAGGGCAACAAATTGGAGAGAAGTTGCACATTGGCTTATCTCTTGGAGTGTGAATATTTGGACAATTGGTCTTAGGTTAATTGGAGCGATAGCGATTGATAGGAGATGAAGAGTTTGCAACAACTGATTTGTATGCACATGTCTATCATTCAAAAGTAATTTCAACATATGTTTCATTTCATCTTAAGCTTCTCTAATCTCTGAGCATGTGAGAAGAATGTCAAACAACCTTCAGATTTGCAATTGTAGATTATTTACTGAGGCACACATTTCATTGTGAGAAATTTGCATCAAGTGCCAAGATTGATGCATTTCAATTGCCAAATCTGAAATTGATTGCTCCACCATTCGCATCATCTTAGACAAGAATCAACCATAGATGGCGCCAAATTGTTATATGTAGGGTTTTCTAGGACAAATTGTGAATTGGGAATATACATTTGATGCTTACTATGACATCTCAATAGCAGATTTGCTCTCAATCTAGCTCTCAAACTATAAGACATATGCCATAATATCCTATGCTCCCTCACCATGCCTATTGGAAACACCTAGAAGCTTCTAGAACCGAATGTAGAAGTCCTAGAACTACAAAATGAAAAATAAAAGAAACACAAGCCTAGAGTTGTACATGCTAGAACATACAATCACTAGGCCATACAAGAATACAAGAAATAATAGCTAATACTGAAACTTTTTTGCGGTAGTCACATTATATCTTCTCATGCCTCTTGTACACATGTAAAATAGGACATTTAGCTCTATCATCACTAGTCAAACAATGATTCACTTTGATTATATGCTATCATTCATTTTGATTTGCAATAAGGATTTCTACTGATATCACATGGTACAAATTAATCGTAGATGCATATTTCAATATGTGCATATGGATGTCTATGTTTTACTTATCTATCTATATATGTATATATAGACACATTGAATTACTACAAATGAAAATTGGTTTGATGGGTTTCCTCTTTTTGTACAACTAGGGTGGTAAATAAATAAAATCAACTAGAATAGCGTTGAGCTTGAGCTTGATTTGAAAATTCAAAATTTGAGTTTAAATTTTTGAGCTCAAGTTTTTGAGGTTGAACTTAGCTCTAAGCGCTACATCACAAGTTCAAGCTCTACTTGACTAAGATCGTTTAGGCTTGATTGTTTAGGATACTTAAATTCAATAAAGCTTGATATATAATTAAGCTTGACTTGAGCTCGATTGGGCTTACAAGCACATCAAACCAAATTCATTCAAGCTTGAGATCAACTTGTGAATTACTCGATTAGATCAAGCTCGAGCTTGTATTGACCATAATCAAACCAAACTCAAATAAAGTTTTGAGCTAGAGTAGCTTACAAGCTAGCTAAGTTCATTTACACCCATATGCATAGCCTTCCTCTTAATTTGAACTTCTACGATCTGTCTGTAACTATAATGTGGCTTACCCAGGAGGAGTTGCGCCAATTGTCTTTTCTTACCTTAGACTGTGGACACTAGCAGAGGGGTGCTCTTTTATCTTATTTTGTGTATCAATATTATGACCACAATATGTGAATGTGATCTTTTCTCCTTTTGATGTCCAAACACATTCCGTCATTAAAATATATTAATTTTAAACTAACTCATTTCAATAAAATTTAGGCACCTGTCATCATATTTGTGGAGGATTTTGACCTTTTTGCTGGCGTTCGTGGTAAATTTATCCATACGAAGAAGCAGGATCATGAAGCTTTCATTAACCAGCTTTTGGTGGAACTTGATGGGTAACTTTCAGCACTCATATTTCTCTTTCAGTTGGATTGCTCCACAGTTTGACTAGGGTTTGCAGTGCTTGCATTCTTAATGTATTGTTCATTAAAGAAATACTAGAAAAAGGCTATTAGCTCAAGTTCAATTTTGAGGCGTCTTTTTTATAAGCTCATGCTTCATCCTTTCGGTTATGTATAGAGATTTACTGGTAGAAGGAGAGGAAATTGCTGAAGAGAGTAATATAATCTTCATTTTTCCAAGATGTGAGTGACATGAATTGCAAAAGTAACCACACAAGTTTTTCAGCCAGATTGATGGCATTTTTATTGAGGCAGATGGGATTGGCATTAATTGCAGTACTGTGAATTTTGTTTCACTAGGCATATAGTTAATTTGAATCTGTATCCTGGATCGATAAACAAACGGAGAGGGGTGCCGGGGAAGAGGGGGTTTTTGTTTGGTTTCTTGTTGTTGTTGTTGGGTTGTGGGTGGTGGCGTGGGGTGCTAGAATAAGTGAGATGTTAGAGCTTCAATCATATGCTTGTGTTTGTCTCATATTCTTATATCTTACATTGCATCACTAATGATCTTCCACATGTGCAAAGTTGAATTGTAGGATGGACTTAATATCTTTTGGTTGTCATACATGCAGCGGTATCTGTCACTGTCCGGCATATTTTATTATTAATGAACGATATCTACAGATTTGAGAAACAAGATGGAGTTGTATTGATGGCTACTACTAGAAGCCTCAAGCAAATTGATGAGGCCTTACAGCGGCCTGGTAGAATGGATCGAGTGTTTCATCTTCAGAGGCCTACTCAAGCAGAAAGGGAAAAAATACTACGTATTTCTGCTAAAGAAACCATGGATAATGATCTTATTGACTTTGTAGATTGGAGAAAGGTGATTTCACAAATCAGTTTTCAAGATACTCCCTATCATCTACATATCACCGTATAAATATAATTTTGTGAATTTCCTCTTTCTAGGGACATTGTTCATTGTTGTAATGAATTTCCTCTTTGTCTGCATCATTTGACTCACTTTTTAGTCTAGGTTGGTCACAGGGCATGGCAGCTCCACTATTCTGCATGTTGTTCACGTATTGACTGTTTTGATTCTTTTAGATGGTCTATCTTTGCCCATTATAGTAAATAAATTTGAAAAGGATTAAAAGAAAATTTGATGGGTCCTTTTCTTGGTTTTCGTCTTGCTAGGATCAGGGAATGCTATCAATTTCTGTAGTGACAAGGCTATTAAACTCTGATTATAATATTATTATATAACGTTTTCCTGAGCAGAACTTTGTCTTCACACAAGCTGGATTCTCATTTAATAGGCTCATTATTTTAACATCCATCTTTCGGCAGTTGTTGACAAATTTTTAATACGATCTATATCTGCCATCAGGTTGCAGAGAAAAGTGCACTTTTACGGCCAATAGAACTGAAGCTTGTTCCTGTTGCGTTAGAAGGTAGTGCCTTCAGGAGCAAATTCCTTGATGCGGATGAACTACTAAGCTACTGCAGTTGGATCGCTGTAAGTGATGTGACTCTCTTTATTTAATGAAAAGTGCAGTTAACTCTGTGCATTGTGGCAATTACTACCCTTTTTCTTAATTGTGGGTGGTGTATTAATAAGGAACACAGAAGGTACTACAAAAATCTGTACAGCATAGGGACTAGAGTGAAAGTCTTTGAATCCTAAATTGGGTGCTGTACCCTTAAACTGACTAGTATTACCCATTATATTGTTCCTTTGGCTTGCTGCTCTTATTTTGGTCATAGAGTTGTATTTAAAGTTCACCTTGCTATTTAATTAACCAGAAAAATATATATATATATATATATATATATATTATATCAGTTTGTGTTAATTTTAGTAGTCTGAAAATATTTCTTTGTTCACATTACTCTGGGATATCTTAGGTTTGCCTTCCACAATGATTCAGTGGTGTGGTTTTCAATTTTCCTGCTTGAAAAAGAAAACATTGCAAAAGGACACCTTCTTGATTATCAATGGTTTAAGGTGCTGGTTATAAATAGGCAAATGATCTGGCAAGGAATAGAAGGCAGCGTTCAGCAAGTTGATATAGATAACCTGGGGAGATTTGTACTTTTAATCACTTAATTTAGGTGTGAACTTGGCCATGAAAAAATTGAATACTTCTGCCATGTATCCCGGTTATAAGAGAATATTCTTATGATGCTAGGCAATATTTGTCTTATTTTTGGGCTTATACTGTAGTATTTGTTAGTGAAAACTGACATTCTGACTAATTAGATTACTTCTCTTAACTAGATGGATCTTATAGAAGGAATATTATGGATTGAGCACAAACATGTGATAGATCTCATGTAGCCAATTCCATGTATTGGACAAGTATTGGCTGTAGTTCTTGTTGTCTAATTTATCATCACCATAAAATGGAACATGTAGATATGGATTCTTCTTCATAGTATATCATGTAATTTGTGCAGTGACTAATGTCATTGCACTGCCCTATTTAACATTTCTTACATCTGATGTTATGTATGCTCTTCATTTCTAGTGCATTGACATAGTCTTTGTGCATGCTCTTTTTTTTTTCTTTCCTTTCCTTTTTTTGAGCATTTGGATAGACCTTCAGCCATATGGTGCCTAGATGGGTTCGACGATCAAAAGTGGCCAAGAAAATCAGCAAAATGCTGGTAGATCATCTTGGATTAACATTGACAAAGGAGGATCTGCAGAATGTTGTTGAGCTGATGGAGCCATATGGTCAGATAAGCAATGGAATTGAATACTTAAATCCTCCTCTCGAGGTAGCACCTATTTCTAATCTCATATTCTGAGTGTAAATACTTGCAGCTTTGACTTAATAGTGTGGACAATTTTTTCAGTTTTTATTTGGTGGGGTTTTGGAACTGTTAGCTTTGAAGAATTTGTATAGTGGGTTTTTACCCATCTTTTGTAGTTTCCTTTTCTTAGTGAAAATTAAACCTGACATTAGCTTTGAAGGAAACCCTGGGCAATTTGCCTTCTTCTTGAATTATTCATACAGATGTATGAGTTCAAACCAGATGCATCATTTCCAACTCTTTATCTAATTGTTCCACTTAAAGGTCTCATCCAGCCCTTCTATGTGAGAGGGAAAAAGGAAGAGGAAGAGAGAAAGGAGATGGAGGGGAGAAGGGGGGGGATTGTGGGTGGGGGGGATTGGGGAGAACTACTCCTGTAGCCTAATTTCATCCTTATGCTTTATCACAATGAAAAGGGGCATTAAAGAAAAAACACAAAAAGGACTAAATGTATCAGCTTAAGCTTTTAAATGAATTAGATGCGGATCTAAATTTAATAAACTGTAGCTAAATGCTGATCATTAATTGAAAGGTAATTTTAGTTCCCATCCTCAGTTATACTATATATTTTACCTCATACCAGCTTTCCCTTATCGTATTTTGGTGCATTTGATGAAGGAGTTCTTGAGTTTCTTTCAACTCTTGTTTAAAATTGAAGATTCTCTTCAGTTAACATTTTTTGGTTTTCGTTGAGAGATGCACTTATGCAAGCTCTATGGTTGCAGTGGACAATGGAGGCCAAGTTCCCGCATGCTGTTTGGGCTGGTGGTCGTGGCCTCATAACTCTTCTTTTGCCAAACTTTGATGTTGTGGATAATCTTTGGCTTGAGCCTTCTTCATGGCAGGTACTCTATTCCCTCAGTGTTTGATATTAATTCTTCTGATCATTGTATATAACAGTTGGAGATATCTTTTTTTGTTTTTTTAATTATCAATTAAAATATCATTGGAGAACCCTTATTAATTGCCATCATATACATGATTTGCACTGTGCTTCTATGTCAGAATTATTGTGAATAATTCTTCAGGGACACATATAATCTTTTTGGGTTTTAGATGCAGGAGGGCTGTCTGTTTAAACCGTCTGTATTGAAAGCTTTTCATCAAAGCATGCAGTGCTCTGGTAGTTTGTCTTTCTAGGTAGGACAACATAGTTTCAATAAAAATATTTTCACATGGAGTAGAATAGATTCAATATGTATGATAAAATAAGTCAAGAGTTTGTTTTATACTATGATCATCTAGCTAGGAGTCTCAACCAAATAGTCCAGAGCATTTGTGGTAGTTTTGGAATATTGAGGCAAAGCACAAAGGTGTAATTTGTAACAAGTATCTACCGTGAACTAATTGCTTCTTATGTTTTTCGAAGGAGTTCATCTGGGAGGCTTAATGACCTATGCTTTCTAAGCATGTGATTACAGAGCTCTAATAATCTGTTGAACTTGATTGGCTAAAGAAAAGACTAAACAGGTGGATGCTGAGTTATCAGGCACTGGAAAAATAGTTTGTGTTGTCTCATCCTGCTTTTGCAATATCCTATTTTGTGGATTGAATCCTTTAGCAAATTCAATCTGGGTTTGTCATCATAAAATCATGTTAGATTTAATCTATTCTAAAAGACGGATGAAATTGCCCGATTCCAATTCTTCATGCTTCACTTTCTCATAAACAGCAAGAGATCCGAGATCTGCATGATTTGTGCTTAGTTTTGTACTATTTCTGCAGCATGAGAGGTACCACATTATTGCCCTTTCTCTTGTACAAGTAGTAGTATCAAGAAGAGATTATGTACCCAGAAACTTTTTGTTTTACCAAACAGAAACATTATTTATTGAATTATACATTGAGGGTGTAAATTAAAATAATCATGAGTTTGAAGCTATACGACCAATCTTTTCAAAGCCTTCTTGCTGCTGCCATATATGATAATTCACATAACTGGCAGAAGAATTGTGAGAAATGCTCTCTTTGTTTTCTTCTTTAGCTTCAGTAATGTCAATGCAATGCCAATCAGCCGAGTTCCCACACATGTTTGGATTCTTAGCAGCTATTTATAATCCTGCGTGTGGTGTCTATTCCAAAATCTGCAATGTTTAAGCATATGGCAGGTGTACATGTGCATATTATAATTGGCCTTAGGATTTCTTTTTAGCAATTCTCTTCTGTAGCAATGCAGACATATGTATATTGTATTAATACTGCATATGCATAGTCTTGCAATTGCCATCTCCTTTTGAGTGACATTATTATAACTGAAAGTAAAATTGTACATATACATGGTGACCTCTTTTTTGCAGGGAATTGGATGTACAAAAATCACTAAGGCTCGAAATGAAGGTTCAACTAATGCAAATTCAGAGTCAAGATCATACCTCGAGAAGAAGCTTGTTTTTTGCTTTGGTTCATACATTGCTGCACAACTTCTGCTGCCTTTTGGGGAGGAGAATTTCCTTTCTTCTTCAGAACTGCAGCAAGCACAAGAAGTTAGTATTATGTGTAAATCCTGCATTGTAAACTTTGTCATTATGTTTTCAACTGGCTTAGATATGGGCATGATCTCACGGAGTGAATTTTGACCTTTGAGACAGATTGCTACAAGGATGGTGATCCAGTATGGTTGGGGCCCTGATGACAGTCCAGCCATTTACTATCGCAGCAATGCGGTATTTGTCATGCTTTACACTGGAATGTAAAGGATGTGAACCTAAGATTGTCATATCTTGATGGCTTCATAACAATGAATTGCATGTTTAGATTTGTGCATTTTATGGGAGCTGCAGAATTCATTATTGAAGCCAGTTCCACTATTTAGATGTTCTTTGGATTTAATTTGATTTTATAATTCCTGTTTCTGTTTGCACTAGGTGACAGCTTTGAGCATGGGAAATAACCATGAGTATGAGATAGCAGCTAAAGTTGAAAAGGCATGTTTATGCTGCCTTTTATGATGCATTATTTCTTTTGGATACAGTAAATTGCAAGTATAACCATTTTTGTTTGCTTCATGTGCGGTTTGGTCTCTTGTCATTGAAATTGTGCGTTTAGACTCCCGAATCTTTAAGAAAAGTGCATCTGGACTCCTATGTGATCGATTTGCCCCTAATTTTATGCAATTTTTTTTTTAATTTAGTTCTTTTTATTAATTTTTTCATGGGCAAAATAGCAATATAGGGTATAAAATAAAGTTCTAAGGGTCTAAAAAGGTACATTTTCAAAGATAAGGAACTAAATGCAATGAAACAAAGATGAGTGTGTATATTTGCTATTTACCCAAGATACTAAATGATTTGTATTGTATGGTTTAACCGATTTTCAGAAAGTGAACCACCTATTGTTCTAGTGGATTTGCTTGGATTTATTTAAAATACTCTTCTGATGGATATTTGCAGATGTATGACTTAGCTTATTGTAAAGCGAAAGAAATGCTACAAAGAAATCGTCATGTTCTTGAAAAGATTGTTGAGGAGTTGCTAGAATTTGAAATTCTCACTGGAAAGGTAATTGCTGGCTTCCTTGTGCACCTTGGCGTCTCTTGTTAGCAAGTGGTGCTTTTGTATGATCCACTGTTTTTATATGAAAAAAAAAAAAAAAAATCTTCTTACTGGGGATTCTTTTTTTTTTTTTTTTTTAAAATTTTTAAAATATATTAATGCAAAATCTGATACACTAATATCTAATAGAAGGTGTTGTGTCGTGACGAGTAGTGACATCCACATTTTATATGGTTCTGTCCCACTTTTTGCAATACTTTCAGTTAAACCAGGCAGTCATGCTTCTTTTATTGTGTAGTACCTATGTTGTTTCCTTTTTATTTTGGTGCTCTGATCATGGAAATGTGCTTTCTGGGAAAGTCAAATCTATGTTGATGGATATGGCTGATAAAGGGAGGATTTAAACCTACTATGGAGGTTTAAAAAAAGAAGAAAGAAGATCTGGTGTTTGGCAGGAGTTCTTTTCTTGTTACTTTTTTGTTTCATGTGTAGTTTGGTATGATGTCAGTTGTATAGACTCTTATCAGTTTTGGTTTCTAAAGACTTGTTTATGCAAAAAAAATAAACTTATTGTCATTTATATGGTTGTCAATTTCATCGTGTCAGCAGGATCTTGAACGAATTATTGCACAGAACAATGGGATCCGGGATAAAGAGCCATTTTCACTGGTAAAAATCCATAATGGACAGGTACACATGCCTCATGGTTTCTTCTCTTAGCTTTTGCTTGTGCATTTTTGCCTTCCTGAATTTTGTTATAATTTTCAATTAATGCTAGTAGTATATGTAAAATATTTTCTTGAAATGTCAGATAGTGTCTGTAAAATATCACAGAATTAGATTGCTTTTAAGGTTATTATTATATTTATGTCTCATGCAAACATAAAATCCTTGGTTTTGGATGATTGGTTTTCAGTTTTTCAAAGTTTGATCCTTTACAAGTTCTTTCATGCGTTTGCTTTTGTGTTTTTGCAGCCTGTTTCAAGCAGCTTTCTCGAGGGTGGTGGTGCATCAGGGGTGTCTCTTCTAGGAGCACCAACCTAGTATTTGCAATATAGCCTAATTTTGAGCTTGTTTATTGCCTTGAATTCGGAGAGAGATTTTGTCTCGGCAAAGCGAAGAACCTCGCACCTTTTGCCACGAGTAAAGGAGGTTAGTCCTGAGATAACGTAGGCGATTTCATTAACCCGGAGAATAGGTATATGAAAACTAATTGTACAGGGTTGTTTTTGTTGAGAAGAGCATTTTTCCTTTTTCCTTCTCAACCATCAAACGACGGCTAAAATACCCCATACATAATTGTACGTTTGGTGGGGAATAGACTCCTTGAGCATTTTTGCTTCTTGGTACATATCCGCTTGGAGACTCGTACAAATCCATTCCTATGGGCCATGAATACCCTTAGTGACATTAGTGTAATCGATATGTTCTTTGTAAATTACAACGCTGTAGAAAGAAAGGAGTAGCACCGAGGGTATCATATGATAAATAGCTATTGGTGTTGTAATACATAGTTCTCTTATTTATTATCATTCGTTTCCCTTTGATGCAGAACCAAAGAAAATCTATGTTGTTAGGCGACTTGGGGATATATGCTCTGTGCACTTCGCTTTATCAATGTAAATGAGTTTAAAATTGATAAATTTTTGCTAGGAAGTAATTCTTTGGATCTGATGACAGAGTTGATGGTGTTTTTTTTTTTTTTTCCTTATAGGTCCTTATATCTAATCTTAACTTAACCTGTAGTGTCTTAAAACCATCTTGGATCTTGTAAATTCTAAGGGTATAGGGTATTTTATAGAATTTGTAATTTTTTTAATCTTCTTTATAATTTTCAACATGATACTTTTTGATTTTTATTATAAATTTCAAAATTAGTTTACATAAAGCTATACAATACAAGTTTACTTTCTCAATTATATAAATTAAGAATTAAGATGTTTTATGATCTCACTAGAGTAGGGTTGGATTTAGCAAAAGAGAAAAAATGAAGTAAATGAATGAACAATATTAAAGAAGATATAGAGGGTATAAAGTGTTTAGATTAAGATTTTATTATGAGTCAGTTTTTTTTTTTTTTTTTAAGTTGAAAAAATTACAATGATATTATTTTTTATTTATTAATATTATTTAATTATTATTCAATGATGATGAGCAGAATGAAGATTTTATAACGAAAAGTAGAACGACTGACGTGGCAATAAACGTAGCGTAAATGAATAATACGGCAGGTGATGATTCTTTTCTTTTTTTTTGGACCAAAAACAGCAGGTGTAGTTTGCCATTATTGGATATTCACAAATTCCACAGTTTTGGTTAGTGTTTTCGGTGGATATTGTTCGGACAATATTGTTTATTGATTATTATTATAAGATGGGTATAGGTATAGCACAAGATACCTTAAAATCTATACTTTATATATTTTAGAGTATAGGTTTATGGGTGGATATAAGATTGCGTAACTTCATATCTGTACTTTATCTTGTGTAAGTAGGTTTCGAAAAATTGTTATCCAAAACTTATCTTGTGATCTTTAATACCCATTTGAAATCTATCCAAGCAATTAGGGTTTAGGTGGATATTCTGTGCGACAAAGTTATTTGCTGACCTCTCTATATAAGCAGATCTTCAAAGTGTATATTTCTATCTGTTGTCAAATAGCAATCTTGACTTAGACATGAGAGACATGTTTATCAGCTTCTAAGCCAAAAGTTATACCAAGTGTATTGTAGTGGGAATTGATTCGCCTATAATAATGCAGTGTAGAACTCAAATTGCATAGAAAAATTGTATGGTTTGTTTACTTTATCGTATGGAATAAATAGGTAATGGAATTTCAATTCATTAAAAATTAAATAAGTTTGTAATTGTCATTACATTGTTCACTTAATTAAAAGAAGAAAAATAAGAATAGATGTGTAGTATGATGAAAATGACAATATTATCCTTATCTTCTACATTTATCTCTCTCTCTCTTAAAACAAAACACCAGCATTTAAAAAAAAAACAAATAATTTCTAGTGATCATAAAGAACAACGCTAACTATGAAGAACACCACTCTCCTCGATCTAATCACTACACTTTTTTCAACAACGAAGAACACCACTCACCATGGAAGGATTGGAAATTTGACCTCCACCTTCAAATCTCTCTTTTTTAGCAATTTCTTACCTCAATGACATGCTCCATAATGAAAATCTCTCTCTATTGAAGAGTTTGGTTTTGGATTTGGAAAATCAGTGCAATAATTGCAAAGCTACTCTACTGAACCAAAGGCATGATTTTGAGAGGGGAAATTGTACTTTAATGATGATTTTGAAGAAAACCCATATGCCAAATTAAAGATTCTTGAGATATTATGAGAGGAAAAAAGAAAAGCAAAAAAAGTATTCCTTAAGTCATCTTCTTTGGTGCTTTAGTCTTCTTCTTTGACATTGGCTTCTCCACTCTTTAGCTTTCATGGCGAATGTGCAACTTTTGTGTGCAACCAGCTATGTTCTAGTGTTGTGTGATGGTATGGGTGTGTGACAATGGTGGGTGAGTGATGATGGTGGTTATTATACGATGGTGGGTGGTTCGCATTGTATTGGGTGTGGTAGACATAACCATGGTAGTGGTACGGGATGGTGGTTTGTGTTGAGAAGTAGCGGTGGGTCTTGTGTAGTCAATATTGAGAAGAAAAGGGTAGTGAGAGTAATTTATGGTAAGGAATTGGATTCTTAAGTTTAATTAAGAAATCCTTATTATTTGATTATAAGTAATAGGGATTCTTATCGAATTAGAACTCCAAGACAAAAAAGAAAGAAAACAACATAATAAGTAATAAGGGGGGAATGATAGCATTTCCCTTAAGTGAATGTATAGGTAGAGTTGTATATTTAGCCTTTACTCAATTTATGTGCGAAAATGTGGATTTTAAATTTATTTTCCTACTTATTAATTCTCTATCATCAATCTTGAATCTATTAATATCATAAGCATAAAATCATATACATAAGCATATCATATTTGATTCATCCTAGTTAATGCTTAATATTATTAGTGATCGATCTAAGCTTAATTATCCTAATTAAGCATCACTAATTGTGAGATTGAGTGGAGCACCAAGCGAACCAACACCTGGTGAAGCACGTTTCTATTTTTTTTTAATATGAATTAAACTAAAAATATTATATAAATAAAAATCCTAAATCGCATTTGAAAAATATAAAGCTGGAAATAACAAAAATATCGCATTTTATAAATATGATTTAATATTTTGTCTACTGTAACTTATCTTGCGTTTAGCAAATGCCATGTACATTAGTTGTATGTATGCTTATGTCACATTTAAGAGATATGACATTAATGTAATTGAACGTATCTCGCATCTTAGAGATACAATATAAGTCTCGTAAATTGATAATATTTTCTATATAATTAATATATATATGTAATATTTGTTATATATAATGTTAAACAAGTAAAATTCTCAACCAACACCTATATAATAGCCTTTAGACACTAGACCAACCACCATGCCACCGCTAGAGGTGTGTAAGTGGGTTTTGGCTCGCAGGTCAGCTCATTTAATCCTTTTTTAAAATAGGTTAGGACCAATGTTTTTTGGTTTGTTTAAAAGCGAGCTAAATAAGCCTGACCTGTTTAACTTACAGGCCAAAATGAGTTGGTTTGGGTGGTCTCATTTAACTCATTTATGTTTTTAGCCCGTGGGTCGTCCCTTTTAATCTACTTTTTAAATGGGTTAGGACCAAAATTTTTTGGTTCGTTTAAAAAGTGGGCCAAATGAGCTTAACCCGTTTAACCTGTATATCAAAATGAACCAGGCTAGGTTGGCCCGTTTAACCTACTTGCACACTTCTAATCACCATTTGCTTTACTACTTCTTTCATGCCAAAATCACTCATACAACTAACTTAAAGGAGTGAACAACAATCTATAGCTTAAATTGAGTGTAATATAATGGTACCACCTATTTCCTAAATTGGGGTCAAGATTTGTTGAGTAAACAAATCTATAACCTTTACATGGCCACGTGTTAATCTATTGATAAATCTAATTTGTATTTTCTTTCTCTCGTGTATTTGGTAATCAAATATGAGCCCTTGGATTAGACAAATGGATGGCTCATTTAGTATCTAAGACATGTACATTTGTTTACTCTACACTAATTAAGTTGACACATAATAAACACATGTTAAAGTGTTTGATCTCATTATCCTAAGCTTATAAGGATTCTTAATTAAAAGACTTGAAAATAAGAAACGTAAGCCTTTCATCCATGTAAGGCCTTGGCACCAATTCCACATGCTCAATCCCCAGTAGGTTTTATCTAATTTTCTTTGATCCAATTTCTATCTAACTCAATTGATTTTTCCCTAGAGCACCACTATCTTCCAATCAATGATAGATCTAAAACCACAATCAATCAATTTAACTACAGCTCCTTGATCCTTTAATAAGTTCTAACTTTAAATCTAATTTAACCTCTTTATGAGTAGACCGACTTAGCATTCTTAGCTTCTCAAGTCCATATCCAATCCTAACACATCTTATATTGTGTTCGATCCTCTAAACCTCCTTAACAACAACCATGCATGTAATGGTTCAAACTCTTAGACGACTTGGTTAAGTTGCTTGAGCCACTTGAGGCTCTAGAGATGTTCTTTATGATCTTGAACCACTTGTGAACCTATGAGTATGATTGTAACTTGTTGTTTTGGTATCCTAAAGCAATTTTTTCATGACTATATCACCACTAACCTAGGTTCAATTATGTCTCGCATACCATAAACTTTCATCCATTTATGTCTAACTAAGTAACCTAGGATATGCAATCATTGAAGGAGATGAACGATATCCATCTTGGCTTGTTCCTATTGTTCATGAGTCCTTTGGTCATACCCATTATCCAACTTCATGATGACTCTTCAATAAGTCATAATTTATGGACATAAAAGCATGGCTATCTGCACATTAAGTTTACAATAATATTAGATTAGAAGAGTAGTCACACTTGTTTATTAAGGAAACACTCCCTAAATTGTGGATTGTATCTAATTACCTATAAATTTAGGCTTCTATATTTATATCTTTCTCGAAACTAGTCCTTCAGTCAGTAAACATGACCTAGATCAATATACTCAATGAACTTGTGTCTATATCCCCTTTTAGGCATTCATTTAATTAAGAATGTTTTTGAGATTGACCTAATCTTAGCGTATCCTCGTAGACAACTAACTGCATCTAAATTCGAATATTGATTAATCTCATGGAACTTTGTTATACAATAGTCCCAACATAAAAACACATAACATATAACAAATATACCTTTGTAATTTCTACTTGCAAGAGTAAGAAAACCTTGTTCAACTTGCTCTAATAAGCCAAAAAAAAAAAAAAAAGGAAGAAGAAGAAAAGTCCTTAAAATACTTATCTATTAAATAATGTCGACCACAATGCACAAGGAAAGCGAAAATGAAGCTCAAAAAAGTCTTATACAGAAAACAATGAAAATAGATTCATATGGTTGTCTTAATAGCTACGACCAAATCCTCATGCCCCTGTTGTAAGGCAAATTTTAAATTTTACCTCTAATATTGGTCATGTGCAGATAGCCAATGTGCTTTTTAACTTCACAAAATGACATAAAAGACGCATTTACCTAAACTAGCTAGCCGTAAAACTTTGAAACGCTAAATAGGAAGCTTTTTCAGAAATGATTTGGAAGAATTCATGATGAATGAGATAGGGATGAGACTTGAGAAGGAGACTATCTGAATATGATTTGTTTTTCACGTTCGTACAATAACTAAGGGAGGCTCTCAATCTACGGTGGATATTGCCTTCATTCTTAGTTGACAGGGGCCAGGGGGTTTCTATTCAATTCAATAGGGAAGTTATTAGTCTCTCTCACATAGGGGAATTAGTTGTATGGACTGAGCTTTTATAAATCCACCCACAAATTAGCCAATGTGGTGCATGTTATTATTATGTGGCAGAACAATATAACGGTTGGGTTGTCGATTTCTGAACTCCATGAATACTATTTAGCTCTTCTCTCGAGGAGCTTGGGACCTTATATCTTTAAAATGAAGGTTAAATCTTTCTATTTAAGCTATTATTGCTACAAAAATTAACACTGCAAAATTGATGTGCATCAGTTCCTCTAATCATGCTAGTGTGCGATCTTATTAAGATCGCCTGTTTCACAAAATTGATGTGTATCGGTTTCTCTAATTATGTTAGTAGTGTAAGTGTATTGAGATCACCTACTTTTTTTTTTCTTTTCTAATTTATATTTACCTCATTATATTTAATTAAATTATCATTTTTAAACACAACACTCATCATCTCTAACACGTGAAGTGCATGCATGACACATATTGCATGCACATAACATTAACATTTATCTTCGGCCACTTGATTATAAGAATCACAAATTATTTTCCAAAGAACATTCTCGAAAATTCAAATATCACACCTGCGGTTCCTCAACTAGTATTTATAATAATTCATTCAGAGTATTTCAACATTTATTTTTCCATTACATAGTGATTATATACCAAATGTAATTATTATTGATAATTGTTATTCATGTGAAGATGAAGAATAGTTATTCTAAATAATAGCTATTGGCTTTGTAGATTAAAGCTCCATTTGGTTCATCTTTTTTCAGTTTTATTGGTATCTTATTGGTATCTACTTGAATATTGTGTTTTATAAGAATAAGATACTAAAATGATGAAAATATAATTTCGTGTATACGCTTATTTTAAAATTAAATACCAAACAAATTTGAATAAATTAGAATTTATCTACCCTTTATTTTATTTAAATTTACAAAACTACTAATTAAAATAATAATTTTTAATATATAAAATATATTTTTAAAAAATATTTTTTAGTAAAAGTACGTGAATTTTTATTCATCAATTCTGCCACTCTAATAACCATTTTTATTATAATTATAAAACAAAAATAGATAAGATAATGGTTTTTTAAATATCAAATTTTAAATAAATATAAATCAAATACAGATAAAATATAAACGAAAAAAAAAATCACAATACCTAAATATCTCGTAAATCCAATGGGAATAGGATATATCTAGGTGTTTTTTTTTTCATCTTCGTAGGCATTAGATGGATCCAGCCAGGAACTTGCGCATCAATTAGAGATGTAATGAAGAAAAGCACGGTGGATGTTGCGTTTCTCTCATGAGTCAATATGGCACGCACTCAAAAGTGCCAAGGACAGGCCAACGCCGTCTTATGGGCAGATAGATCAATCCCACTATCAGCACTTAAAGTCAATTTTTGGCTACGACCACATTGGAGTGATTTTTTTGGAACTTTAACGGCCAAATGACATCGTATATTAATATCTCAATCATTATTTAATTGTCCATATGGTTAATTTCATAAGAATGAGATAAATGTTCATCCTCAACTGTTCATCCTCTATAGATATGTATCTACCTCTGTTGTTGACGGATTAACTATTCCACTTGATTACAACACATGTACTGACTTTTAAAAACTGTAATTATACTAACAATAGTCATAAAAAAATTCTTGAAATGCATGATACAAATGAAAAAATTCAGTATTGTTGATGTGTGGTTTGTGCTCTATTATGCGATTACCTATAAGACAAAAAACGATTAGTGGACATCGGAGTTTTCTCCGACATAGCCACTCTTATATTTAAGTGATTAAGGAATAATAAATCCTAATTGAGAAAGAGAAAAGCAAAATGTCCTTTACCTAAGAGTTTATCTCCTATTTATAATCTTAGATTTGTTAGATTTGAGCTTTTTATCCTTCTAATTTTTTGAGGGGTACTAGGCTTTTAGCTTCAGATTCACATGCTTTAAGGCTTTTTAACCTAGATCGATTTGGAGCTATCCAGGCTTGTAACCTTGGATTTAATTTCATTGATTGTGAGTAGCTAAGCATTCCTAAGTTGGGCTTAAGGATCTAGTTCTTAAGGATTACCTTGAGCTTTATTACTAACGATGTTTCCTCAACATGCAGAAATTAAGCTCATTAGTTATAAGTTACTAAGTGTTCTAGAGTAAGGCTTGGGGACCTAACTCCTAAGGATTAGCCTTAGCCTTATTGCTAACAAAGTTTTCTTAGTGCTTAGGTATCTTAAAATTAATTGTGTTGGATTTCTTCCCAACATGAGTGCCATAAGATTATCCGAGTAATTCAGATTTTTATCCATGTAAGTCGAATCCTTCCAGGCCAAGGGATTATTTAAGCAATTTGAATTTTTATTCAAGGAAGTGCTTTTAGGGCCTCTTGCCCCTACCCTTACATACTTACTTATTCTCGAAGATTCGATAATGAGAGTTGTTTCAGGAGTGGGCTCCTAAGGGCTTTATTAAAGCCCTCAATCATATAACAGGATCTCTCATTCTATTTTAGGAGTTCTAGTATATGGGATAGGCCAATTTTCCTTTCGTAAATGGCCTTATATAAGTTATTTTTAATTAACGGAAATCAGGCCTTTCTGGATAGGACAGGGTGAGCCTATGGAATTCTACTTAAGGATAAAACGATTAGAAGGAATAAAGGAGCAAAGGACTAAACTTCCCTAAGCTTTTTACTTTTGTTTCATTTTCACCATTATTGGCATCATTACTCATAAGAGAGAAAAGAAAATTGACTAGAGTTTGGAAAGCTTGGCATTATGTTCTCCTCGACTATATAACTTGGCATTAAGATTAAATCTTCACCAAACCGCCATGCTTGATTGGTCTATGGAGCTTAATTTGGTCTTTGTCATTTGATATCGCAATGACCTAGGACTTCATGTAAGTTCGACATCATAGCCTAGGTTATTGTTCTCTGATTTGGTTGTTGGATATTGGAATGCAGCATCATGGATGACTCTATGGGCAGATTTGGCTTTAGTGTAGCTTGAATTTTTAGCCACTTTAGGTTGTTGCGATTGTTCTTGTATTTGTAATATCATTCCGAGCATACTATTGTAGGATAGCTTGACCTCATAGCTGGGAGTTGAAAGATGACCCTTCCTGGCTCAGATAACATACCACTTTGAGGCTGTTGGTTGGCGTTGGTTTTAGCTTGGCTTGGAGCTCGGGTTGTCACAACTTCCAACCTTGTTTAGATTGGGTTACTTGTTAGTGAACTTCATCTTTTCTCGATAGTGAATAGCTTGATTAGGTGCTTGTACAGCTCGAACTTGTTGTCCATGTAGAGCTCGGATGATGTTGTGGACATGATTTGACAGTATCAGTGTATCGGGTAAGTTAGGATAGCTTATCAACCATTAAAGCTTAGGGCTTGAGTTGGCTTTGTTTGTATGCAACTTAGTATTTTGCAATCATGTAGAGATGACTTCATGTTTTAAGCTTGGATCTTAGTTTAATGCTGCAGGTAGTTGAAGTGGAGTTTAACTTAAAGACTAATGAAAACATTTGACTCGGGGAAACAACTTAGCGAATATTGACGTACAGTTTTCACTCCATTGTGCGGTTACTTATAAGATAGGAAACGATTAATAGGCAATGAAATTTGCTCCAGCATGGCCACTCTAATACTTCAGTTAGTACGGTGATCAAGGAGTAATAAACCCTAATTGAGAAAGAGAAGGAATGAAAAGTTCTTTACTTAGGAACTTCATCTCTTATTTATAGGAGATCAAGCTAGGTTATCTTTTGAATTAGGCTTGGCTTAGTTATTAGGCTGATTGGTTTGGGCCTGGGGGCCTACATAGTAAAATACCCATCAATACATATGCTCATAAGTAATTTCAATTTAAGGCCCTAAGTGCTTGCTAAACTACATAGGGATTAGGTTGAGCTATTTTAGCCTAATGCAACCTATTTAATCTAGCTGTATATTAAGTATGATGCTCATATACCCTTAAAAGAGCTTAGACTAGAGTAGAAGAGCTCAAGAGAGGTTAGAACATGTCAAGACATAGGTTATAAGAGCTTGAGCCATAAGGCTCGAGTCATTTAAGCCCAACCCAAGAGTATGGATGTTTGAATTATGATAAAGAACACGAGCAATTTGGTACCATTGTACTGAGCAATCATTAGCCGCCTTACTTCCATGATTTAAGGAAGTGGTCCATTTATAACTAGAGAATTTTGACATAGGGTAAACATGTATTACACTTTTTTCCACTCATGTTATATACTTAGATAAACACTTCAAACACATTATCAGTTTAACTTAGGCATTAAAGTAGCTACATCAAATAAGTTTTTGTTGCACTTGAGGTTATGCTTAAGCGCTAAGTTTAATGATGCGTTGTCTTGAGGTCCAAGATGTGAGAATAGGGGTTAGGGTTTCTAGTATACTGATAATTTAGGAAATCATAGATGCATCAAGATTGAGGAAGGAGTATTTTATTTCATTTTATTTTATTTTTTTACAGTCTTGTTATTTAGCTTTTCGTAGCCATTAATTGTGGGGAGGATTAAAAGCTTTGACTTTATCATCATGAAGGAGAAACTTTTTGGTTTTTCTCTTTCGTGCCTTTTCTTTTCTTACAAGCATGAATGGAGGTGAGGGGTACTCCAAACCATGAGAATCAGTTGCAAATAAGAGATCATCGATATATTTACTCAAATTTGGTGAAGAAAACAAGAGAAAAGGTGAGAACCTAGCTAAATCTAAAGAGATCAGTATATAGTATTATGGGATTTTGTGGAAAAAATCCATGTATGAAAGAATTTTATTTAAAATGTGAAATAATTGCTAGATTTGAAATGAATCCGTCCCATAAACGACGCTAATGTTGACATGTGGTTTTGGCTCCATTGTATGGTTACCTGTGAGATGGGAAAAAGGTTAGAGGGCACTAGAGTTTACTTCGACAAGGCTATTTCAATGCTTAAGTCTATATGGTGATTAAGGGGTAATAAACCTTAATTGAGAAAGAGATGAAGTGAAAAGTTTTTTACTTAAGAGTTTCATCTCTTGTTTATAGGATATTAAGCTAGCTCATCTTCTAAATTAGGCTTGGCCCAGATCTTGGGTTGGTTGGTTTGGTCTTGGGGACCCATGTATTAAAATACCCACCAACATGTATGTTGATAGGTAATTTCGATTAAAGGCCTTAGGCTCTTGCTAACTTATATGAAGGCTGTATCGAGCTATTTTAGCCTAGTGTAACTTGTTCAATCAAGCTGTATATTAAGTATGATGCTTATATGTAAATCCTAAATATATGCCCTATAATCGTAGGATTAGGCTTAGCACGTTAGGTTTAGGACGATCGGTTAAATTATCCAATCAAACCTAAATTATAAAACAAAACTAGAAATATTAGTAAAAGTGACTCCGTAAGTTTAAATTTAAGAAAATAAGTAATAAAATAAGAGAATATAAAATTTTCAAAATTTAAGTTTATTACTCGTTAGTTATCAGCTCATTATTTATCAGAAATACATAAAATGCATTCTGATAACTAACGAATCGCTAGAAATAAATTATATGTATGCTAAAAATTATAGAATGATCTAAATAATATTTAGGAATATTTACTTATACTCTATATGTATTTACGTGTAAGTAAAAATACGCAAAATTACCTAAATTTCCTGAAATTTGCTAGTAAATCGCTAAATAATTAAAGAAAATTATAAAAAAATCAAGGAGAAAATCAGAAAAAAATCAGGGAGATAAGGAATGATCCAAATTAAGTCATAGCAACTAAGGGAAGTAAGAAAAAAAATTGACCAATTAAATCGAAGCAATAAAAAAGGAAAAAAATGAAAGAAGATAAGTTAGTCTTGTCTAATTAATGCATAGAGTCTATTTTATATCCTTATAAATAGCAAGAAAATTTCAGAAGCTAAGTTGTTTAGTTTGAAACCTTAGAAAATTAGCAAGGGTAAAAAACAAGAGGGTAATTAGGGTTTAGAAAATTTTTTTTCCAAATTTGTGCAGTAGAAACTAGCGAATTGAATTCACACATCACCACCACCTGGGATCGAACCATCATCACCACCACCCCACTCCAAACTAAGCGCTTGGATTGGCTGACACACCTTAAACCGGTGTTGGTGGCTAAAAGCTCAAGAACTAGGTGAGTTCTAAATCTCATCCGATTTTGCAAAATTTCTTAAAATTATTAATTCTACTCAAAAAATTTTGAAATTTGTTATTTTGATGTTTTATGGCATGTAGATTTAAGGAAAAATAGTGATTAAGTTTAATCACGTCTGTAAATATAGGGTTATTAAGAAATTAAACAAAACTGAGCATGTTTAGAATTATAAATAAATAGGCTTAGAAGTGTAGTTTGGAGCTTAAAATTTTTTTGTAAACTACTAGGGTAATATATAACAATGCTATAAAGCCATTTTTCTAAAATTAATTCTCTAAAATTTTAAGTAAATTTTTAGCTTTATAATGATGAGAAAAATGAGTAATTTTGGATTGATTAAGTAATTAAATGATTAATTACTGATTTAGAGGGTAATTAGATATTTAAGGATGTTAAATTCTGGTGAGGTAACATAATCCTCGCATTTGGAGTATTAATTGCAATTAATATGGGAATTATGTATGCATGTACCTCTGTATCTGATTTCGTGCTAAAATCTATATTATGTTTGATGACTATTGTGATTGGAGTGGTGTAAAATTGTTTTGTCACCTTAAACCAAACTTAATCTTAATTGACCTAAATACCCTAAAAGGACATGCATTGCAACCTTGTAGGGAATCATTATGAATCTCCAACCAAATACCGACATTTTCGAAAAAGATAGCGTTGGATAGCAAATTGGTTGTTTTCTCATCCTTAGCCGAACTAAGTAACATGAGAGAAGGTTGTGGTGAGGATGAGGGCATTGGTTTGAAGGATAATTTTAGGAGGAGTAGTGTCTCTATTGCACAAACCTAAGTTTGGTTGTGAGTTGCCGCATAACATGAAAACTCCTTAACCCGGATTGGAGAGGGTGAAATTACTTTGATTTGGCAACGGATTGAACTACGTTGTGTGATGATACTTATTTGTTGCATTGCTTGAAAATAATTGCTTGATAATCTTGTTTGTGCTTATATATATTCATAAGCCTTCAATTCAACTTATTGAGTTGTAGTTACTTATACCCACATATATTCTTTTACAAGTCCTGATTTTTGATTATTCTAACTGTTATGTCGCCTTATAATTATCTAGAGGTTAATTTTCTTTTGAAGCTTTGGGGAGTGAGAATCAATAGGTCCGTGATCAAGTTTTATTTAAAGTCTTACTAGTATCTTTAGGATGAAGAACTAATATATGACATGTAAATTAATTGACTGTTATGTTATGATGTAGAATCTCCTAGGAATTCTACGGTAATGTATATGTAATTACATATATCGACTTAAGGTTTTAATCATTATTGTAATTTTTAACTAAATTCTTATTTGAATTATTTATTTCGAAGTGAGGAGTTGTCGACGCCTTGTGTAGATCGTATCTATGATAGGCACCGTGAGGCTAGTTATTATCATATGTTGGTTTATACGGTGGGACTGTTGCAACTATAAGACTTTGGGCGGTAACATCATATACACTAAAAAGAGCTTAGATTGGATTAGAAGAGCTTAAGAGAGGTTAGAACATGTTAAAACAGAGGTTATAAGAGCTCAAGCCATAAGGTTCATGTCATTTAAGCCTAGCCCAAGATTTCGAATGTTTGAATTATGATAAAGAACATGAGTAATTTGGTAACATTGCACCTAGCAACCTTTAGTTGCTCCACTTCTATGATTTAAGGACATGGTCCATTTATAAATAGAGGATTTAGACAAAGGGTAAACATGCATTATGCTTTTTTCTACTCATGTTATATTCTTAGATAAACACTTTAAATACATCATCCCATCTAATTTAGGCATTGAACCACCCCCCTAACCAAACCCACCCCTCCCGAGCCTACCTTAATCTAATTTAGGCATTAAACCACCCCCCCAACCAAAACCAACCCTCTCGAGCCTACCTTAAGAGCCTTGTTATGTTTATTTTGCAGGCTTTTAGTCCAATATGAAGATCAAGCAACAATATTTATATAAATTTGAATTACAATAGAAACTTAGTATAAATAATTAAGTATAAATTATCTATAATATTAAAGCCCCATTAGGCTTAAAGAACCATCACTAGTATCTTTTTTTTAAAATTACTATTTAGTCCTTTAATATAACTTTATATAACAAAAACACTAACATTAAACTAGCTTTTTAAAACTATAAATATGTTACAATATGGATAAGTTTATCAACTTGGTTGATTTCTTATTTATCTTAACTTATCTCTTCCTAACTTCTCTTTAACCATTAATCTCCCCACCAATTAAGGGTGAGTAGGTAAGGTATGAAGCTATATCTGTACTCTACTTTATAAGTATAGGTTTTCAAACTTTATTATCCATATTTTACCTTATGACACTTTGGAACCACCTTATACCCTGTAAATTATACAGGTTACAGGCTATCCTATAGAACCTATAAATATTTTTTTCTTATAAATTTTAATATATCTAGTTTATACTTATTTTTATTTTCTTCCAATTTCTTTCATTTACTTTTCTTTTTAATTATTTTCTTTACCAATCATTATTATTCAAACATACCAATTTTATTGAAATCTCAATCTCATCTTTAAATACTAAATAAATAATTTTAAATTAGACTCATTTTGAGGGTTAACTTATTTTGGCAATAAGAATATTCTTAGATTTACAAACTATAATATCTCAAATCATAATCAACATCCATGATGATACTCCACGCATTACAACTACTAAATCCTAATTTTTCGACTAAATCTTTTACAAACCACAAATCTTAATCTTGAACAAAGGAAAAAGGTATAAACATTAATCTTGAATAAATCTTGATTTGAAAAAATATTATATAAATTTACTATGAGATTTTTTTTCAAACCTAATATAAAGAAATTATTACATAAAAAAAAGTTAATAGTATACCTTTGTTTAGATGGCTTTACGTGGATTCTTTCTTTTTTAACTTAAGTAGAGTTAGACATAGTAAATGAGCAAGATTGAGCGGAAAGAAAATGCAATTAAAAAAAAATACTAAGGAGGAAATGACTAAAATGAGGACATTAGATTTAGTTCAGGATTTCTCATAGGTTGCGTTTTATTTATTTTTTTAATCCATATAAATGAAATGGTATTCTTTTCTATTTGTTAATTTTATTTAATTATTATTATAAAGTAGATATAAGATATTTTAGAACCTATACCCTATATACTTTGCAATACAGGTTCTAGAATGGGTATAAGGTATATTGACCTCATAACCGTACTCTACCTTGTAGATACAGGTTTTAAAAAATTACTACTTAAAACCTATCTTATAACCTTAAATATCTACTCGAAACCTATCCAATCAAGAAGGATTCGGGTGATTGCCTTGTATGATAGGGTTACCCTCTTACTCTTACCACCAACCCATTAACTTACTTCATGCATCCACTCTCCTCTTCTAATCCCATACCCGAAAATCCCACTTTCATACAATTAATTTAATTTTTTACTTTCTATCACATGTTATGTAGAGATATACTTTTTTAATATATGTATTTATTGCATGATTTTGGAATTTCATTAAAATGCACACCCACAAAGATATATTTCTTAAATATATGTATCTAATTGTTTGATTTTGGAATTTCATTAAATGCCTAGATATTTAATATTATAAGATTAAACAAATGTCTGGATTTGTGTTTAGAGGCATTTACAGACGAACTAAAAAAGTATTTTAAATCTTTGTATAAACTATATTTTTTTGTTAACATTGAGATTAAGGTAAAAAATAATAATAATAATAAAAGACAAAGCTATTTCAATTTTTTTTTTCTTTTGGAATAACTTTTTTCCAAAACAAAGCACACAATTGATTTTTTATTTTTCATTTTTTTAAGCAATTTATATAGAAATTGATTTAGCTATATATGTAATTCCTCCATATTAAAGTTTTGAATTAAAATATTATAATTATTTTACACCCGTAATGCAATGGAGGTGTATCTTTTTCTAGTTATATATAAGAAAGCATAAATACAGTGCCAATAAAAATTACATTACAACATAGATTATTATGATAAAATCCAAAATTGAAATATAAATCATTAACTACCTCATCAACACTAAACATACCACCGTCTCTCCTATTATCATCAATGTCGTTATCAATGTCATTATTGTGTACTACCAACAATGGTATTCATATCTTTTAATTTCAAGTTGTTTATAGTGTCCACTCATATCTTTTTTTTTTTTTTTTTTGTTTTGTTTTCAACAACATCAATATTATGAATCTCCAAATAATTTTGAGTTCTATTCCCACATTTCTTTAAATCTATATATAGACAAACTTTCTCTATATTATCACTGTCATCTTTTTCCTTGCCTCTTTCCATTGATTGAAAGGATAGAAACCAATCTTCATCCATTCAATTAATATATAATTTTTTCCTAAAATCCATTTATCATTAGATGGAGAATCTTTAATAGTGGAGCTAATAGATTAATCAATTTAAGTTAAAGAAATAAATTTAGTGTCATTTAACTCATAAATTGATGGATTTCTTTAAATTCTAGAATCTTAATTTTTTTTCTCTTAGCCTTGATAGTCCATTATACTCAAATTGGAACAAGATATAGAATTGGTAAACTCATGTGGAATCTATAAAATTATACATCTAAACCTACGATTTTATCATTGGCCTATACATAAATTATTTTGGTCTAATCTAACTCGAAAAAGTCTTATAAAATCATAAACTCATAAAATCGTATAATCATATAATTAACTCACGATTTATCAACCTTAAATTCTACCTCTTATCTTGATTTGAGTTTAATGAATTATCAATTCTTAAAGTTGTTGTATATATAGATTTTGTAAGTAATAGGAGCACCATTCAATATAATTTGGATATTCACGGTGTCGATGTAGTTGAACATCAAGTATGAATGGGTATCCAAAATGTTTTGAATTGTCTTAATGTTAATGTGAATAATGTTTTTATCAATGACATGTAATTACAATAATAATGAATCACAATA
The DNA here is from genome assembly GCA_024138015.1 of Lumnitzera littorea. Classification (NCBI taxonomy): domain Eukaryota; kingdom Viridiplantae; phylum Streptophyta; class Magnoliopsida; order Myrtales; family Combretaceae; genus Lumnitzera; species Lumnitzera littorea. Next base: position 110,452,952 of record JAMXBB010000001.1, read on the forward strand.
ATGATGATGGTGAAGAAAGAGTTAGTGATGTTTTTTATGATAATAATTAAAAGTTAAATTTTGATATAAATGCATAAAATAGGCACTCTAATAAGAATATTTTTTTTCTTAAATCGTGCCCTATCGGTATTTCATTCAATATTTGTTATACAAACAAACATTTTACACTTCTTTTTTTGTTATATAAGTGGCATTATCCGATCGCGTAACACTAACACACAAAGGTGACCATTGAAGAGTTTGCCAATAAAAATACACGTATGTATTTTAAAAAGAAAAAATATATAGTAAACAAAGGCAAGCGCAGCTGACTCCTTGGCAACTTCCGGCACATGACCAAAATGATTCCTTCCTCTTCCCGGTCCGAATATTCAATTCAAAACGCTAACGCTATCTATTTAACAAGTCAAAGCAAAAGCCCACTTCAAAACTAAAAATTCAAAACACCAAAAGAAAAAAAAAAATCCAATACCAAAATCCCCAATTCAAAAACCCCTTTCTTCTGATCAATTTTCTCGAGAAAATCATTACCCCAGTTTTCTCGAGAAAATATCGAATTCTCAAAATTATGACTAAAGGCGGAGGCGGCACATGGGTCCTGATGATCTTCATTCTCCTGTTAGTCCAATCAGGAGTGTCGACCGGATCTCAAGAGAAACATGCTTACGTCACTCTTCTTTATGGGGATGAATTCTTATTGGGAGTTAGGGTTCTGGGAAAATCCATCAGGGAAACTGGAACCACTAAAGATATGGTCGTTTTGGTCTCTGATGGTGTCTCTGATTACGCCAAAAGCCTTCTAAAGGTAATAATTTTATTATTACTTTTTTTTTAAACTTTTGATTTAAAAAGTAAGAATTTGAATGTGTAGCTGAGTTTTGTTTCACAAAGGAAGGAACTTTGGAGGTCTCGGTTATGGAGTTTTCCTTTTTTAGCCATTGAAGTTATGCCACATCAGCTTGGGGGCGTTTTCTGAGTTAGTGAAATTCAACTGGGTTTGTTGGTAGTTTAGTAAGAGTAAGTAAATGAACTCATAACAATATAGATGGATACTATATTTAATGGTTTCACTAATGAGTGCCGGGAATCGATATAGGGAAAGGGAAGAAAAATAAAGGACTTTTCATAACAGGAACGATAGCATAGCTCATGAAGAAGCAAGTATATAGGAAGGTGAAAGTTTTGTTGATTTAGCCTTAAAGTAGTCCTGGGTGTCTGTTATATTTTCCATATCTATGTAATATAGTAAGTTGTCGTTGGAGAAAACATTGCGTCCTTGTCTCCGTTCCTTGTTTCCTCATATTTTGTATGCGGCAATGGATGGATAACATAGTATAGAATGGGAGCCATGTTACTGTATAATTGGTGGTGATTTGAACGTACACACTGAATCGGAGAAGATAGCTTTCTACTTTATTATCAGCCTTTGTTATGTATACCGATTTTGTGCATTTGGAGAGTGCAAGTAAGAAACTAAAGTAATTTAATGAAGGTTTTAAGAATAGTCTGATTGGTGTATGCTGGATGTCTAGTTTCACGACTAAATGCTTCTGATCCATCCCTCAGTCAGTTAAATTCAATCATTGTTAAGAAAACGCTATAATGAATGGAGTTTATTAGTAGATTAATAACAGGGTAAAGGAGCAAAGTCTTTTTATTAACCATATAGTTGGAGTCTAAAAGGGAATTTAAAGTCCATGTTTAGTAAGCTATTGTTAGGAGTAGCTTTTGAATGTTGCACTTGTAATCTTGATTTGTTTAGTATGTTGTTATATTGGTAGTTACTAGGGGTTTGGATGAAATTGATAGAACATTTGATGGAGGGGTTTCATTTTAGGAGTTCAGTTAGGGAATAAAAGAATGAAGTTCATATTCAACATAATTGGAGAATGATATGGAGTTTGAAGTACATAACTTATGATTGGTGTTTCTTCTGTTTGCTAGTTTGACTGAGTATTTTCTTTTCCTCAACTTGTTTTGTATTTTAGAGTGTCTGCCTCAGTATGAAAGTAGTGTAATGGGAGTTAAGTACATCTGGTGGTTTGTTTATGTTGTATTTAAGTTTTCAGGAAGATGCCTGAGTTGGAGATGGTTGATTGTGTGATTTACTTGACTAAATTGCTTCAAATTTCTTTTTAAGGCTGATGGTTGGATTGTGAAGAAGATTAGTTTACTGTCAAACCCAAATCATATACGGCCAAGGCGGTTTTGGGGTGTCTACACGAAGTTAAAAATCTTTAACATGACCGAGTACAAGAAAGGTAATTTCATTGCCCCTTTTTGTACTATTATTTACTCTTTGGAGAAGCAATAATAGTCCTGAATGAACATGAAGCAGAATCTTAGGTGTATATGCATGTACTTTAAAAGATGAATTGTACATTTTGAGCTTTCTGAGGTCCTTTTCATCAAGCCTTTTTACATGGGTGTCTTTTCTTCTTTTAACTTTCTCTTTCTCTGCCTAAGTTGTTGGTGAATGCATGCCTCTTCTGCGTTTTAGTATGATAACTCGTATTAAGAAAATATTGGATGAGTTGGTTTTATTATTCTTATTCTGTATATTTTCTAAAAAGTTTTAACTTCTTGATTAGAGATTGCTGATTATTTCCCTCCCTACCTTTTACTATATTACTTATTGTAATTGCTTAACTGCTTCTTCTAATTAATGAAAATGACTTTTGTTATGCAGTTGTATATTTAGATGCAGACACTATTGTGGTGAAAAGTATTGAGGATCTTTTTAAATGTGGGAAGTTCTGTGCAAACTTGAAGCACTCAGAGAGGCTTAACTCTGGAGTCATGGTGGTTGAACCATCCGAGACTCTATTTAATGACATGATGAGCAAAGTCAATACCATGTATTCCTATACAGGAGGTAAGGCATTCAGCTAACCTTTTGAGGGGATAAATATATTGACTTGAAAATTTTCACGACTTTGAATATTAAATTGCCCATTAGGGAATGCGAATGTAGATGTTGACCCTTTGGTTCTCAAAATTGATATGATCTTGGGGGGGTTTAATGGATTAGGCACATGTATGGTGGAGGCTAAATACACCATAAGTTTGGTAGATCTTGCTTTTGATATTATATGTGGAAATAGACATTAGCATTGATAATTTGTTAAAAATGATAGAGGTGGATGGGTAAAAATGGTCACCTCAAATCTCCGAGACATGTAAATCATCAATGGAGAACTTTGAGGTCTCTATTTTAGTTTTATGGATACTTGCCTATAAAATGTTGCTGTTAGTGTTAAAACTACTGGATTTTCCAAAGGAATGTAAAACTTAGCTAAGCTATCTAGTTTCCCAAGAGATCATATGTCGTTAGTATCTCTTATCGAGACTCTTTTCTGTTTATTAAGCTTTTCTTTTGGATGAAACTGTATTAAACTTCCTTATGCCCTGGATATGCTTATGTTGACCATATTGCTCTTTGCCACAAGGGTTAATGAAAACAATTGAAATAGAGCTGGTTCTATCCTATATCTTCCAAATCACCTTATTGCTGTTTGGTATATTGTCATTAGTGTAGTTATTCGTTCTACTGCTGTAATGCCATTTGACCTATATTGGGTTGGTCAATTCCTGTCATCCCCTTCCCAATCTTTCTCTGATGAATTTTCATTCTGCAGGTGATCAAGGTTTTCTTAATTCATATTATTCTGACTTTCCAAATGCACATCTTTTCAAGCCAAATATACCATTAGAGGTAGTGAAATCACGTCCAGCCCCAGAGATGGAACGACTTTCTACATTGTACAATGCAGATGTTGGTCTGTACATGCTTGCAAACAAGGTACTGATAATTAAGCTGTTAGGTCAAATTGTCTTCAACCTTTATCTATGTGGTGTTTATGCATGATTTCAGCAGCATCTGTAGATAATAAGAACTTATATTGATTTCCTGCTCTTCCTTGCAAACTGTCCTTTAGATCTCCGTATATTGCTTTCAATATTGCCATTAGTTCCATAAATCTGAATGGAGCTTATGCATTGAAAGGTTGGCATTGAAACTGCGTTTGGCAAGTAAATGCCTTCAGCTGGGTGCAAGACTCTGCACAAAACACACTGAGCTTTGATTGGAATGGCTCTTTTAATTTGTAGTTTTGACTTCACATGATGCAAGTTTTTTATTTTGTTAAGCTTCAATTCATTTACTTTTTAAATTGCTCTTCTGTTTTATATTATTCATGATGCTCCTGAAATATCTTTTTATTTTATTTTTTCCTATTTATATTATATGTAAGCTGCATTTAATCACTAAATAACATTTTCCAGTTCTAATTGGTGTTAAACCTTTTATTTTTATTATTGACCGAATCACCTGGAAGTCCTAATATGCTGTAATTCCATTGTGTGAATTCTGTATTGCAATTTTCTCATACTGTTTCTATTATTACCACAGTGGATGGTGAATGAGAGTGAGCTTTGTGTTATTCACTACACCCTTGGACCACTAAAGCCTTGGGATTGGTGGACATCTTGGCTTTTGAAACCAGTAGATGTTTGGCAGGTAGAAAAACTTGTTGATAATTGTTTATATTTGCTCCGATTTTTGTGGAAGTTCTCATATCTTTTCTCCCTTCTTCGTGGAAACCATTTTCTTCTTGGAGGTGGAATCTAGATAAAGGGTTGCAATATGTGTCTTTTGTTTACCTTTTTGTCAGAGTACTCTCTAATATCTGTGCTAGGGATAGGAGTTTTCGATGTTTTCTGCCCACAAATAATCAGCAATCCTTTGTTGGAATTTTATTCACAGGATGTACGGGTGCGACTTGATGATTCTCTTCCTGGCACTGGAGGGGGAAGGAATCCTAATGATGAGCTTCTAGTGAAGTTCCTGTTTCTGCTGCCTCTTTGTGTGATGCTTTTCTGTTACTATCAGTCACTTTTGCAGGTAAAACCTACTGGGAGATTTTCCGTTTCTCCCCTCTTGTTTTAATGGTAGTGGCTGTCACTTGATTAACTCAGTTGGATTTATGCAGGCACGGGATTATCTTGGTTCAATTTGTAGGGGTTCATTGTGTGATCACATTAGACATGCTTTTTACAAAATTAGGAGTAATGGTACCTATGCATATGCTGGCGTATCCACACATTCTTCTGTTAGCTCCAATCAGCAGGTTACTTTCCATTTTTTCTTTACTCTTGCCATGTACACTGAGTTGTAACCCTTGCTTGTATGAAATATCCGGAGTTTTAATTAGGATCATTAAAAGTTTCTGATTTATGCCAAACAGTTCTCAAATGTACAATTGAGGATACCTGCATACTTGGGTGGCATGTCCATTGCTGTGTGTTTTCTGGCTGCTTTGGTGGCTCTTTTGCTTGGTCTCACTATTGTGCCTCGACAAGTGATGCCATGGACTGGATTGTCGTTAATGTATGAGTGGACATTTGCAGTCTTATTTATGCTATTTGGAGCTTATCTTCGTTTAGTCCATTTATGGGGTAGGACTGTTGCCATCCAAACAGGAGCTTATGCTTCTCATCCTGAATATGCAGATTATGATTCTGGAAAAGGTCCTTGTTGAATCATTTGTGTACTTTTTTTGAAACTTTCATTTGTCCTTTCGTAATGAGTGTGACTTGTGCTTTATGAGCTGACTACCTGTATTGTATTCTTATTCAGGTCATCAGCGGCTAGCATCATCTTCTGATGTTGCTACATGGTACTATGGGTTGGGAATGGCATTTTTGGCTGTGGCTGCTCCAGCTTTACCTTGTATTTTCGGCATCACTGCTCTTTTTCTGAGGTAATTTAGTGGCCAATTATTTCTTTCAAATGCAAGTGCACCTATATCATTGGGTGAGTTGATTCCAGTACACGTTCTCTTGGTTTTAAGTTTGTACTAGTAAATATTGGTATATGTTCTTTGTTCCATTTAATGCCAATTTAGATGTGATCTTTGTATGTGCTCAATGCCCTGAGGGTAGGACCATTATTTTTGTTGTTGTACTTTCCATTAGACCATCATGAATGGGTTAGGTGGCATTTCTTTGTGCTTTCTCTGCGGTGATCTTTTTCTTTTTTTTTTTGTGAAATTTATTTCATTGCTTTATGTTTGGGTAGATTCATTTTATCTGTTTTAGTCGCAGTTATTTTTGGAAGAAAAATTACATAGTACAAGTTTTTCTTTTAACAGGTTAGGCTTGATGGTCGCGGGAGGCGTCATATTGGCGGCTTTCATGACGTATGCTTCAGAGCATCTAGCTATTAGATCCTTCATTCGAGGCTTTGAAGACCGTGATACAACACGGGGTAGAAGTTGTTTCTTATGTTGACATGGGTTCCATAGAGATAATACTTCCATCTTGTTTCCTTGTAAGTTATATGTATTCTCCCAGAATTAGTTTGTAAAATTATAAGGAATACTGTGCAGCTTAGAAATCCTTTCATGTGGGGTTCTGTTGTATTTTTCTCCTGCTATCTTCACTAGTTATCCTAGTTTTGCTTCATGAGGTTTTGTTGTAATTTTTCTTCCACTAATTATTTTTTTGACGGGAATTGCTGCTGTATTTCTTTTCATATGATTCTTTGACAGTGTAAAGTCGAGATGATTGATGTCTTTTCTCTTTGAGTCTCTTTTCATGTTCCTTCAACCGATGACCTTTTGTTGCTTTGTTTCATTCTTTTTGGTCTTTTGCTGAGGTTTGGAGTTGTAATCTTCCTAGTTATAATCCACATCTCTTGTATGGCTGTATGAATGAGAAAACCCAAATGTCATAATATTTTCAAAAGAAACAATATGTAATTGCAATGTGAATATGCATACAGCTATATCTATTAACTATGTTGTTTCCGATTCTCTAAATGCTAACTCTCTGAATATGAATAAGCGATGATGAAACTTTTCCAAAAAGTTGAGTGATAGACCATATTGCTCGATTGGTTCAATCAATACCTCTGTGCAACGCTTCTGAAAACTTGGGGCAATTAGTGTATTCAGCTATGCAAAGGACAAACATTACTTAATTGGTTGTTGCTTCCTCATCCATTGAGCATTTGACCATCAACTGTGTATTAGGCATATGTGTGGGGTTGTAATTTGAAGAAAATCTCGTAGCCACTGACTGTTCAATATGGGGTGGGGAAAGCTAAATTAGTTTGACAATCACTCAACCTTAGAACATTATTAGATCTTTTTTCTCTCTCCCTCTCTCTTCTCCTTTTCGAATGTGCATTTGGAGTGTTTTTCTAAGAGTTCCTAATCCAACACGAAGCACATCTTATTTATACTTTTGAAGCTCAAGATAAGCTTGAAAATCCTTAAATGACTTTGAATTTCAAAATGAATGATGGAGGACGACTTGGCTTGATTCTCATATTGGGGTGATGATTTGTGTAGATTTCCAGTTAAAAATGCATCTCTAATGTCCGTTTTTGCCAAAAAGATCAAGTGGAAGCTTTGTAATTTAGTAAACAAATTGAATCATGGAGATTCAAAGAGGAGGAAAATCTGGGCAATTATGTTTTCTTCAATTTTCAACCCTCCTTTTGACCAACTAGAATATTGAATCGAGAAGTAATGTGGGTACCAATTTGAATTATCCTGAGCCTAGCACATGATTCCATCATTAATTTAATGGAATTTTTGTGTTGAACACAAAAAAAAATCGATCCAATGTGAGGGGGTTAAGTTGGGTTTGCTGGGAAAAGGAAAGAAAGGGGAAAAAATGGGAAAGAAATTACATACTAACATGGTGTCACATCAACTACATGGTCCAATCGTAGTATGCTATGTATTAGCACCGATATGTAGCCTAATCAATTATTGACACGTGGCATGTATTAAGTGAAAATAATGAAAGGCACAAAGTGCTTAAGAAAACTTGAACCTAAGATCTCTTTATTTATTGCCATACGAAGATTAAGTGTTATACCAAATGAGTTATTAGTCTATGCCTTGTTATTTTTTATAAAGAATATTTATGTAAAGATAATAACTAAACCCAAATTAAAAAGAACTAACCAAATAAGATAAATGTTCTTAAATATAAAATAATGTCTAATTTAAAAAGAACTAACTAAATAAGATAAACATTGTTAAGAGTCTATTTTTAGACTACTTGTATGTATTTATTTATTTTTGAGTTTTTATGATTTTTCAATTTTTTTTTTATTTTTATAAATTTTCTAATTTTTTTTTTTTTGAATTAGGGCCATTTTTTTTTAATTTTAAAAGAAACTCTAAAAAAAAAATAAAAATAAAACAAGAGGTAAAAATAGAGTTTCCACAGTAATTAAGCTAATTTAGAACGATACTGTTCGCTATTTGAGTATGCCTTTTGCACTTATGTTGCGGTGACACTTGATTTAGAGCAGTAGTTTCTTCTGTGAAATTTTCATTTATGAGTAGATTGATCTTCTACAATTTTTTAGCTGCTTGACCTAGATTTCCCTTTCGTCGATTTGAATTTTCTTGTAACAAGAGAGCAATTTTATGAAACATTTAATTTTTGGTGAGGTTGAAACAACAGAGCAGGTATAGTTCATGGGTTGCACCGGCATCTTCCCATCGTGTGAGGAAATACACACTACTGCAGGGAAATATGGTGATACATACACGGTATATCCGGGAACTTTGTTATTATATCAACTTGTCGGTCATTGGGAAAGTAAAGATATGGAAATCAGCTTAGATTCATTGACATCACATATCCAGTAGGAACATGATTTCTTCGTGGGGCTCTGGAGGAAAAGAATCTGAATGGGGTCCAAGCCTGCCATGAGGTAAGCAAACGTCGGCAACGTTAAATCCCATGGAGGAGATTATTCCAATAGTTTATGCTTCAGTGTCTTGCGTTTTTTCTCCGGATGTAAAGGAGAGATCAGTACCATCACGGGCAGGCTGATTTCACTCATAATTATCTAGTTGTGGAAATAGTTCCCTAAATGTATAATCCTTCTTTGAATGCAAGGTTTTGCATATTCACTCCCTACTTTGCTCATGAGATTTTTGAGTTGTATTTGTTTTTCCAGGATATAGCAGTAAAAGAAGTCATTCGGAATGCTGCTGGGTTGGGAAGATGGCCCGAGACATCATGCGGCGATTCCTTAGTTAAGATCTTGTCACTTTGTTTAGCCGCCCATTAGTAACTCCTAATGATGCTGGTTGAGCTGAGGGTTCCGATAGTTCACGTCTTCCTCATTCGCCCTACCTAGATGCAGGTTGGTTTAGTTTTCGTTTTCTTAATAGTGAATGTTCAGAAGCCGATTTTATAGCTGCCTCATAGATTGTTATATACGAGTAGGAGGACATTTGAAGGCTGCCTCAGCAGGCACACCCTACACACTCGGGGTGAAATCAATTGTGGGGTTGTATTTTCCTAGTCATCAACCTTGAATTGCGATTTTTGTTGGTCATTTCGCTAACAAGTTTTACGGGACACTTGTCTAGTATATTTTAAGAAAAAAATTTCATTTTCCAATTCACTTATTTATGAAGACCGACGGAGATTTTTCAAACGGGAGTCGTTAATTACATATTTTAAAAACTTTAATAATGTTTTAAGGATCTACAAATTTATTCCATTCACTGGAATTCCCTTTTGACTTCTACAATATTGTAAATCAGGGAAAAAGTTTGTTACAAGCCTTTAAACCTTTTCGAATCTCAATCAAGTATTTGAAACTTTTAGTTTAAACAATTAAGTGCTACAAAAAATCTGCAAGCAAATACTTCTTTGAAATTTGGCTATTATGGCTAATGACGTGGTATATTTTAATATTTTCTATGCTACGATAACGAATTTGAAAAAAAAAGAAAAAGAAAAGTCATTTAGATACTCAAATTGAGAACCGAAAGAAGAAACATAATTCATTTTTATTTGATCTTAATCTTATCCTAATTATCCATTTGTTAAAGGTAAGCCTAAATTTATAGCAAGGTACAAATAGATCATTGTCATGTGTGAAGTAGTCAAATCCCTCAACTTAGCATATAATTTGCTTTTCCCTGTGGCCGCCATGCCCACCACTACAATTGTCCATCTTTGATTTTGTCATTCAGTGAGATATCTCACTTTACTTTATTCTTATTCTTACTGGTATAAAAGTTATATATATATATATATATATGTCATTGCATCGACATGACAACAATGAAATCCACTAAGGGAAAAAAGAAATCCCCATTAACGAATATTAACCCACTTTCCAGTTTCCACTTGAGCTAAGTTACCAGGTCAAATATTATAGTGGAGGAGAATCGCAAAAGCGATAGACTCAGATCTTTTGCCAATAACATATCATCGTGTTTGTTAGATCCCTAAAAGTGGAATGAACTGGATATTTCTTCCTTACAGGGAGCTCTCGTTGTATTTAGTTTGGGGGAAATTTTATGGTAATATTACGTTACGATAAATTATATTTAATTTTAATAAAATCATCGATATTTTTTATTTTACTATTCATGGTATGATTTACTAAAATTTGGTAAAAATAAAACTGTCTTTAGATTCCATTTGTTCGTTTATAGTGTAATATATTGAAATCGAATGCGATTTATTATAACATTATGGTAACGTAACGCCATTAGAAAAAAACCTTTTGAGGGATAATTCTATTGAAATTCTACTATTATTAAAAAAGAAACTATAATTCATATCAGGAAAGCTACTCCTTGCTTTTATATAATCTTTCTACGAAATTTTAGCCCAATAGCCATGCTATGGACTAGGTAATAGTATACTGATATTTTTAGATATATTTTTAACATATTACTCATATCATTCAAAGTGCAACAAAACAAAGTAATAGCGGTTTATTTCTTCACACCATTCCCATCTTAATTTATTCCGATAAAGCAAATGTGCAATTAAGTGTTTATTCATCTTTTGATTTGCTTTTTAGATGTATTGATCTCTTAATTTGGATCACCAAAAATATGTTCCTCCAGATATCTGGAGTCGTCCAATTAAGCTTCATACGGAGTGGAATAGATATATTTTTATTCATCTACATGTTGGTTCTTGCATGGTGCCTCAACTGTCTATGGATTTAACGACATTGATGCATCCAAGATATGCTGAGAAATCTCTAAATCCTTATAGGTCCAAAGTGAAGATCGTGAATCAAATGTTGACCATGAAAGAACAGTGAGAGTAAATTTTGAGTGTAATTGTACGTTTAACGGTAAATGCAAATTAGGAACATTTTGGCAAAGTAGGTAAATGGGTTAATAAGTCACTTATTGGATGCCAATAGAGTTATTTTGACTATCATTGGAGTAATATGTTATAAATAGTATCATATTTGTCTCTACCATTAGGCAAATCATTTTGGAGACAAACCAAGATAGAAGCCAGTAGGCCTACTCAAAACTCGGTAGCGGTCTAATGAGGGTTGGAAGTATTGCCAGGAAGAGGTTTATAAACGTCGTCGTGGCTCTTATATGGTGAGGCGCCCAAGGGAGGAGGAGTGAAAGAATGTGCCAAATTGCAAATTGATGGGATGAATATGTCACCATTTTAGTGTTGGAGGGAGGGGAATATGAGTTGCACATGGATGGTGGAGGAAAAATGATAGTGTTTTATAATTTACGAGTCCAAGCTGCAATATCAAGCTAACGATAATTATAATCTTGGATAAAAATGTTTAACAGACTTTTTTTTACCTCAAATATTAACTATCCAACATTACATATATCGAAAATAGATATCGTTATTTAATTTTTTTCGATTTTTCTCTATTTATTCATTTGAGATGGTGTTACGTTTAATCAATAATTGAGATTAAAAAAAAGAGTAATATTATGTGGCATTACAAAAATAAAAATAATTTCAATAATTGATTTGTAAATTGAGAAAAATTGAAAGAAAATAAAATTTAAATCTATATATATCTTTAATGACAATATGACCCACTCAATTGTTACTATTGGCATCAAATAATCTTATCCCAAATCAACTAATTTTAATCGCTCCATCTTCTAAATATACTTTCAAACAATTTCTTGATTTATCTAATAGACCCTTTGATGAGTCACCAGCCAAATGAAAATTGTCAAACGACAGTTTCACTTCACATTATAGGGCCTTTTTCTTTTTTTTTCTTTTTTTTTTTTTTCAATTTGCACGTCATTTTCCACTTTGCAAAAAGACACATGGCGACTAAACAAAGATTAATGATGACAAGAAAATGATGAAAAACCGAAAAACATGAAAAGCTGAATGAGAGAGACATCGTCCTCATCCTAAACTAAAATATGGCCAATGGCAAGTGCTGATATTCAGAAAGTTAAAATCAGATTTGTTTATCTGCTCTAAGACATGTATTGGTTAGGACATAGCTTTCTAAAATTGACATGCACTCACGTAGCGATATCGATCAGATTTCCAATTTCATTTGGTATTTTTCACCAAAATAATGGTAGGTAAGAGCCGATGAAAATTTCTCGTCAACTTAATTTAATAGACAAGTCTTATTTTCATCTAACACAGTATCTTATTAAATTACAATTTCAAAAATAAAAAAGAAAATATTTGATTTATCTTGTTAGCAAAGGAGTCTTTATAGAATCAGATTATAATGGTGTTTGTATTTCTTGTTACTTTCAAAGCAACTTAATAGATGTCTTATTTTTGTCTACATAGAATTTTACTATATTTTAACCATCACGCCAATGCATCATTTGGGGGGGGAGGGGGAGTTGGGGTTTAGATCTTAGTTAACTCCACTTGGAAGATAAAAATATTTTATGCACCCAAATTTTTTGCAAATTGCAGAAATAAGTCAAAGAGAAAGTACTCGACGGACAATGGATTTAAATGAAGTCGGCCTCCACCTACATATCACTAGAAGAAAGTGAAATGCCATCTGATTCCTTGGGCTTCATGTTGGCAATCAGTGATCACCAGTAAGCTTCATTAATTAAACTTGAACAAAACAAGAATATTCAACCTAGCACTTGATTATTTAAAAAAGAAAGAAACGAAAAGGAAAACACTATTATTTTTTGCTTTATTGACAATATTAAATTAATTGGGTTGTCGTATGATACTACGTGGTTCATCATCTCACCATTGAAATCCTCATTAAAAGGGTGGCGGAGTAAATGGCCTGAAAGGATTCTATTAATTTAACTTTTATAACCATTTTGAAATGAAGTTGGATGATTTCGTTGATGGAACCTAAAAGGTGTCCGGTTAGGTTAAGCTCCACCGGTACAATAATGCTGCCTAGTTACACTGTTAAGCAACAGAGATTTCCTTACATTTCAACACTCATTAATTTCTAGCTACAAGCTCGTTGGTTCTTTGTCCTGGAATGATGAAGTCAATGTTTTTCTTTAAATGAAAGCTTAGTTATAGCTTCACTTTTATGACACATTTGATCAAACTCCAAAAATTAGATTGCATCGCCATTGGAAAAATAAATAAATAAATAAATAAAAATCCCCTCGTCATTAATTTATCTTCACTACCTCATAAACTCAAACTTTTTTCTAATTACGTCCTTGAAGGTAATGATGGAACGAGAATTTCCAATAAGGGACGAGATCAACGTTATAAAGATAAAAATGGAATGAATACATACAAATATATATATACATATATTTTATTTTTCCAAAATTTTCAAGTAAAATTTTAAATTATTTTGGAGGAGAGAGGTTAAACCGTGGATAACTGTCCATACCACCGGAGCACCAGGAACTGGAAGCATCAATTTCTTCGAGACAACTACATATGTACAGACACGAACACACAATTTGATCTTAAAAGGGCGAGCATCACTTCCACACAAAAAGGTATATCTATTTTCAAATTTTTTTCTCTAAATTAAGAATATAATACAAAAATTTCTTAGTTATGAGCATGGAATCAGTTCCAACTGGCCCAGAGTTCAACCCTCCATATATAGTTATGCTCACTTACTCGAAATCAATCGAAATATATTCTGGTGCTGATTAATATGTAAATTCATATTAATCCAGCACTACAATCTACTTAAAAGTTGGGGGGATTAAAAATTAACATGGAAAACAGAAGAAATCAATTTCTTTTGTTGTACAAGGAGTGTCTCGTCTTGTTTTACATTCAGAAATAAAGAAGAAAAATAAGACGAGTTCCTTAGGTTGCCTAGAAACAAAACATAAGAGAAAACAAACATATGATTCCCCAAACTCCCAAGGACTTATTCTTTCTTTTTGGTTTTTTTTTTTTTTTTTTGGGCAACCGAATAAAATGAAAAAAGAGAGATATAAAAGTACCAGGGAAGAAAATGATGGAAACTTGAAGCCAAGCATCAGACTTGCCTATATAGGACATGTAATCAAATCTCCAAGTCAACTGCTCCTGAGATGTGATGGTGTCGGCCATGGCTCCAAAGGGAATAGTGCACCATTGACAGATATCAACACTTTGGAGATGACCGACTTATGTTCTTGATGTCTTCCTCCACTATGCAAATACAAGGCCATGTTCTTCCTTGGAGAGATTGATAAAAAAAAGTAGAAGTAGGAGGAGGAAGAGAAAGGAGAAGGAGGAGGTTGTTGAACTATGGCAGGAGTTGAGACCATGGTGGTTGCTTATATGATATATAAAGTCATTTCTTTTTTAAATAATTTTGGTTTTTCATAGCTAGTTTTGGATGTTATTTGTAACTTTTGAGGAAAACCCCTCCTCCTCTCTCTCTTCCTTTTTTTTTTTTTTTCCTTTTTCTCTCTCTCTCTCTCTGAAATGATAGCTAGTGTAAAAATTAAGTATATAAAATTCTGTGGAGTTATTTTTATTTTTTATGTTTTTTATCTTTTACCAAGTATATCTAATATACCCGTTGATTATAGCAGATTTTGAACATAGTTTGGCCACCTCGGCCCAAGGTTGAACAATTTAGGAGGAGCTAGTGCCAATTGCCTTGGGCCCATGGTCGAATGAGTCCACTTGACAATCTTGACAAAGATTGGATAAACTATCCCAACCCTCATGCCAAGCAACATTGCCATCTTAATTAAAGAGTTTGAAAAATATAAAGGTTCTAGCCAAGTAATGTGCCTCATGACCAAAGCCAATGCCTATAATCTATTGGTTGACCACCAATGAACTTGTTCTAATAGTCCTTGAGTAATCATAAAATTTGTATTAGTAAGACTCCACAAAATTTGGCTATTCAACGTTTACATCATATTACATATGATATGACCTTTGGCAGCTTGCTTTTAGTAAAACCTAAGCCCATGTAGCTCTAATTGTACAACAACATCAAGTATTGAGAAAAAGACAAGCTTTAAACCCAAAGGTAATCATTCCCATTATTACCAAAAAGGTCAATCCCAAGACCCTCAAAGCCTAAGGTTGTACACCATACATTGACAAGGGCTTAGAAGTTGAATATGTAAATATTTGGCCTCTTTTCTTGACAAGTGAACCTTGATTTCCACTCATTTATTGCTTCGTCAATATTTCTCTTTTGGCTTTCCTTAGTCCAATTACTCGCTCTCTTGTAAGGCTTGTTGGCTTGAGCGTAGAGTAGCCCCACGAGACAATCCTCAACTATTTTATTCATCTGTCTATCTTGTAGATATGCTTAGGTAGTCTACAGCTACCTTGATTCAACTCATTCGGCTTCATGAGCCTAACATACTCTACTAACTAGTATAATGGGGTGACACTTGTTATCATTTTTCTTTTATTAATTGAAATAAGTCATGTATTGAGTTATTGGAATTTCTTATTTATATATGCACTTAAATATTTTAATGCGATTATATCTTTTACTGATAAAATTCTCAAATTTTTCTTTTTTTTACCTCTTAATAAGTACATCTAAGAAATTTGCTATTATTTTCCTTATATTTTGTGGAAATAAGTTATGTATCGAGTTATCAAAACTTTTTCTTCTTATATGCTCTTAATTTTTTTTTTAATGTGATATGATCATCTGCTAATTTGGTTTATCATTTTGTTTGATTTTCATAAAATGTTTTAAATGGTACATGTAGACATCTAGTATTTACCTCTTTTTGTAGTAGCTTTTAAATAAAAAATATGAAAATTGAAAAATAAGAAAAGATAAATAAAAAAATATGAAGTGAACAAAGCACTAAAAATGAAAATAATATGAAAAAACCCCAAAATAAGAAAATTGGAAAAAAGAAACAAAAAGTTAAAGTTAAGAAAAAATTAAAAAATTGAATAAAGTATCTTCCCATGGCAAAAGAAATAATAGTGTTTTGATGTGAAAAGTAACTTTGCATGGTCAAGAACAATTTTTGGAATCAAATATGCATGTTCGAGTTCATAAATTTTGATTTCTCAATAAAAAAACACTTGTTTTTATTAGTCTCATAGGAACTTGATCTTACTTGATCATTCTTAAAAGTATAGAATAATATCAATTTTAGTGAAATATAGGTTCAAAATACTTCATTAAAACTTAAATTGGCCATTTTATACAAAAGTTAATTTGAATACAAATTGGTCCACAAATGAAAGAGGGCTCAAAATTTTATCAAATAATTTAATTTTAAAAGTTTATCTTTACATGTGCATACTAAACTCATTTTTATGTGTTGATACAAAATTAGAATTTTGGAAACCATTGAAACTAGGTCAATTTTTGGCCTAAAATTCCAAATTAGGCCTAAAATCCATCCAAATGGCAAAGCTCAACATTGTATTTCGCAAGTTTTATGTAAATTTGAAAATTAAAGAAATCGATAGAAAGGAAAAGAAAGGAAGGAAAACAATGGAAATGCAACTTTTTTTTCTTGTTTGGATATAAAAGATGGAAATAAAAAGAAATAAATGGAAAACTTTCCTTTTCAGATGTTTGGTTAATGGAAAAGAAAAGAAAAGAAGAGAAGAGAAGAGAAGAGAAACCAAATAATGAGAAGTCCATAAAACCTTTGAAAACATAGTAGAGTTGTTTTAAGGGTATTTTGTAACTTCATATAGTTTTTACCCTTTTCCTTTGATTTTCTCCAAATTTAAGGAGAAATGAAGGTGACTTTAAAGTGGATTTCCACTTATTTGAATCCTTTTTATTTGATTTCCCCATCTCATTAAAATAGTTAAATGCATGATTTCTATTGATTTCTTCTTAATTTCCACATTCTTCTACCGTTTTGCAACTTATCCAAATAGGATATAAGTTTAAATTTAGAATAAGCCATGTTTAAAAATTTTGCGACTAACTAAGCAGTGGAAAGTGGAAATGTATAAAGGGAGGGTTAGGTTTAAAATGCTTAATAGGAAATTTTACTCTTTTTATACTTTACCCAAGTGCATGTAATTTATAGGTTTGGATCATGAGCGAATTAATGGCCACATCCAATTCTAATCTTAAAGAATTCAATTCAAAACCAGTACATTAAAAATTTTGATACGGATCAAAGATGAAAATAGAGTTTTTACTTTTTTTTCCCCCCAAACGATGAAAATAAAGTTCAAACTCATGTAAGGTTTATCTATGATCGATTTGAACTTAATCCATTAAACTAAACACACAATTAGAAATAGAATCTAAGATTCAATAAACAAGAAGTGAGTTGAAAAAATACTTTGATTCATCCAATTCAAACTTCGTCATTGGTTAAGAACATGAAACCCTCATTTTCTCTCTAAAGATAATACTCACAATTCAGGCAAAATTGAAGCAAAATCTTGATTGCATTATGTTGTAAGCTCATGAACTTTCAGAAAAAAAGCAAATTCTTGCATTTCAATTTAGTGATATCATTAGTGCAACCCTTGGTTGAACTCTTGAAGATTTGATGTTTGCTGATGGTAGTGGACCTACAAAAAGCCCCTTTTGGCGTAACCAATAAGGGCCCTTTGATACTTAAGTTAGTAAAGAGAGTGGTAGAGAGATAATTCAAGAGAGTATAGTAGAGGTTAGAGAGAGTTCAAAAGGATCCCTTTCCTTGAAGTCTTACCCCTTATTTTTAGGTAAGGGAATTGACCTGTTCTACTACATGGCATGAAGGTATTGGCTTGGGCACAATTTGAGGTGAGAACATTGTTAGTACAAGAAAGGACACATACACCATTCTACCTGTTGGTAAGGAAGGGGAAGTGATGCGAACCGCAGCCAAGAATAGAAAAGGTCGATAACAGGGATGGGTTCAAGCCTGTTGAAAACTTGAAAGGGATAGTGGGGAATGGCATGAAAGGACAAATGACAAATGAAAAGTAAGTAAAAACTCATGAACAAATCCAATGAATATGACGTACCAATAGAACTTCCGAGGACTTATGATATAATTTGATATAATACACGAATTGGTCCGGTGAGGGTACTTGTCACCTAGCCTTACTCAAGGGTTGGAATAAGAGTGATGTCGAGAGTAAATAAGCAGTGTTTACGCAGGGACGGAAAAATACTCAAAGTGTATTAATGGTAATCAATTTGATAGCTTACAGCTACTAGTACAAGAGGTATTTATACTCGAGAATTTAAGACAACATACTTAAAAGGGAAAAGACAAAAAGGGTATTACCTTAAAAAAGTAATGTACAATAATGCAAAAGGGCAAAAATGAATATTCTAGAAAAGTAGTTATTAGTGTAATGGATTCTATACATGATCCTGTGCATGCGGTGATGCTATATTGGCGAGGCCGTTGGAAGATACAGACAAAATGTACAGTTAACTGACTTGTCTGAGCAGGGGTGGCTTAGTTAGTTCGGAGTCTTTCTCTTGACATATCGGCAAGGGTGATTTAGAGTAAGTAATTGGTTAGGCATGAGCGAGAGTGAGGATTGGCTGTTGTCTTGGCCTTTCACTTCTTGGCACATTATCTACGAGAAATAGGGAGTCATTTGGCTCGACATGTAGAACGAGTTAGCAAGGAGATATTCAGCTTCGGTAGGAGTTGGTTGAGGTAGGAGAATCCGTCGTGATAGGCCTTCTAGTCTTCGGCCTCGGTTGTGGGTCAATGGTTCAGTAGCTTGATTTCCATCATTCCTTCTAGGTTGATTTGGATTTGGGATCAAATCCAAACGATCTCCGATCAGCTCTCCGTCGAGGTGATATGGACTAAGGTTGTCAATATTGAAGGTGTCAAAAACCCCATAGTTCTCTAGCAACTCTAATTTGTAGGCGTTATCATTAATCTTTTGGAGGATTCTGAAAGGCCCTTCAGCCCTTAGGATAGTTTGTTCCTCTTCTTGCTTGGAAACTGTTCCTTGTTAAGGTGTAGCCATACCAAGTCTCCTTGCTAGAATTGTTTAGCTGTTTTACCCTTAGTCTTCTCTTGCATTCTCTTGGCAGCTTGGTTGACGTGCCAAGTGACTTTGCCGTAGATGTATTGAAGGGATTGTACTCTAACTCTTGCATTAGGGTCCTCTTGTACGGGCTCAAGTATAGGGGTGTGATCGAGGGATAACTCGGGATTGAAACCACAGATAACCTCAAAGGGGGCTTGCTTGGTGGTGTCATGTACTGTCCGGTTGTAAGCGAATTTGACCATTGGTAAGCAGACGTCTTAATCAACCAAGTTCTTGCCTATTGTAGCTTGGAGTAATGATCCCAGAGTGCGATTAACCACCTTTGTTTGGTGGTTAGTTTAATGGTAACAGGAAGTATTGAATAGTAGTTTGGTTATCATCCGACGCCATAAAGTCCTTCAGAAATGGCTTAAGAACTTTGTGTTTATGCCAAAGATTATACTTCTTGACACACCATGTATCTATACTATCTCCTACAAGAAAAGAGAAGTAATAGTCGAAGTATCGTTAATTTTGGAGCAAGGCATGAAGTGTGCCATTTTGCTTAACCAATCTACGACGACTATTATAGAATCTTTGCCTCAAGTAGTTCGTGGTAGTCCTAGAACAAAGTCTATGCTTAATTCAATCTATGGCTTCATCGGGATAGGCAAAGACATCACTTTCCCTTCCTTGGCTCGGTACTTAGCCTTCTCGTACACAGCATAGCTTTCGACAACTTGGTGCACATCTCTCCTTATTTCTCGGCTAAAAAAATTGACTATTCAATAGTACATAGGTCCTTCTTTCTCCAAAATGTTCAGAGAGCCCTCCACTATGAGCTTCCTTGATCAATAACTCCCTTAGGGAACAAGTTGGTACACATAATTTTCCACTTTGGAATAAGTAGCCATTCTCCACATGATATTCATCCACTGTTCTTCCATCGACGCATTGCGCGTTTATGGGTCTAAAGTGTGGATCCTTAGATCATTGCTCTTTAATATTCCTAAACTTAAATAGTCTAGTCTATAGTTCATTCAGAAGTGTATGTCTTCTCGAAAGAGTATCTGCAACTACATTGCTCTTTCCTTACTTGTATTTTATCATAAAATTGAATCCCTCAAGGAATTCAACCCATATCGCCTGCCTCTTCAATAACTTAGTCGACTTTTAGAGGTATCTCAATGACTTATGGTTAGTATATATAACAAATTCTCTTGGCAGTAAATAGTGCTGCCATGTTCGAATTAGTGCCTAGAGTTTTTTGTCATACACAGAGTAATTTAACTGAGGTCCTTTGAGTTTTTCGCTATGGAAGGCAATCGGTCAGACTTCTTGCATTAGGATAGTACCTATTCTAATGCTTGATGTGTCACATTCTAGCTTAAATATTTTCTCGAAGTCATGTAGAACTAACATCAGGCCAGAGGTCATCTTTTTTTTTTTTTTTTTATCTTGGCAAAGCTCCTCTCCTTCCTTTCTCTTCATTAGAAGTTGGTGTTTTTCTTCGTTAGTTCAATAAGTGGTGCAGCGAAGGTGCTAAAATTCTTGATGAATCGCCTATAGAATGAAGCCAGTCCATGGAAACTTCTCACGTCGACACAAGTAGTAGGAGTCGGCTACTTGACAATTGCTCAGATCTTCTCATCATTCACTTGTAAGCCTCCTTCATTGACTATATAGCCCAAGAATACCATTTCCTCCTGGCAAAAATAACACTTCTTGAGATTGTTAAATAATCTCCCGGCATAGAGGATATCCAGAACGATTTAGAGATGTTTACAGTGGCTTGGCATATCGGTACTGTAAACCAGGATGTCGTTAAAGTACACCACGATATACTTTCCTATTAAAGGTCTCAGCACATGGTTCATTAGTCTCATGAAAGTGTTCAGGGCATTTGACAAGCCGAAGGGCATGATCATTCATTCGTAAAGTCTACATCAAGTCTTGAACGCAGTTTTCTATTTATCTCTTGGCCTCATGCGGATTTGATGGTAGTTAGATTTTAGGTCAATCTTGCTGAAAATCTTGGTTTCGCTCAATTCATCCAGCATGTCTTCTAATCTAGGAATAAGATACTTATATTTGATTGTGATCTTTTTTACATCTTGGCTATCTACACACATTCGCCAGGTTTCAACCTTTTTCGGCACTAGAAGCGCCGGTACAGTATAAGGACTGAGACTTTCTTTGACGTAACCTCTCCAACAACTCATTGACTTGATGCTGGAGCTTAGAAGCCTGTTTGGGATTCATTCGATAGGCTGATCTACTCGGCAGTACGACATCGGGTAACAAGTCAATGTAGTGTTCTATGCCTTGAGTTGGGGGTAACCCCTTGGGTAACTGTTCTGGGAACAAATTGGCATACTTGTCTAGCAACGCTTTTATTTCTAGGGTTAGTTCACCCCGCTCCTTTATTTCTAATAGTCACTTGACCAACATAAAGGTCAGCTCATCAGCATTGATGGCCTCTTGGAGGTCGGCTCTGCTCATCACTAAAGTCTTCTTCAATCCGCAAGTAAGTTTTGTCTGTAGTTTGTTAACTTCTCTTGGTGGCATTGGGTTCATTGTAATCTTTCGGTCATCCTTCTTGAACATATACGTAATCTTGTAGCTATTATGGATAACTCTCCTATTAAACAACCACAATCTACCTAGCAACATGTGGGAAGTATACGTAGGAAGTACGTCGTAAAGAATCTGGTTAGAGTAATTTCCGATTGGGATTGGCAATAGTATTTGCCAAATGACATGTAGTGCTCCTTTCTTACTTATGCAGTGCAACTTGTACGGCCTCAGGTGTATAATAGTTGGAAATTTTAGTTTTGAAATAAGATCAGCTGATGCTACATTGGTGTAACTACCATTATCCACAATAAGGGCACATATCCGATCATTTACCTTACAGGTGGTATAAAACAAATTCTCTCTCTGCTCCTCTTTGCGTGAAGGTTCCGTGTTCATTGTATGTCGAATGACCATGATCAATTGGTCTAAGTCCTCGACGAACACGTCCTCTTCAATGAGTTCCTTTTTAGTTTTTTCTTTCTCGGCAGTGATCTCTTCTTCAGGTTCCTCATTGGTGCTTTTGACCTCTGGCATCGGGATGTCTCTCTTAATGATCATTGTTTGTTGGTTTGGGCATTAAGCAACCCTATGTTCGAACTCTTGGCACTTAAAGTACTTGATCTGGCTTGTCTTTCTACCAGATCCTTACCATTTCTCATAAGTTTAGGTCGGCACTTCACTGTCAGGTCAGCCTTTCAGCTCGGCTTAAACATCCATCTTTTTACTCAGTTTGGTACTTGATAGAGCTTGGTAACTTCCCTGTCCAAGTTAGCTAGTCGGCATTCTGGTTGGTACTTGGCTTTTTCTTTGCCTCTTTACTCGTTGGGCTATTCTGATGGCTTCATCCGTTGTAGTGAATTGTTAGAGTTTCACAGCGTCTCGAATGTCACCTCTCAATCTAGTAATGAACCTAAAGATTGTTTATGCAGCTAGTTCCTCCACTTCACATTGGATCATGAGCATTTGGAATTCCTAGACATACTCATCAATTGTTTAACGCCCTTGTCTCAGGTACTGAAGCTGAGTAAAAGTGTCTTGTAGATAAGTTTCTGACATGAACCTATTTTTGAGTAATCTCTTCATCTTGGGCCAAGTATTAATCTTTTGGTAGCCTTCTTGCCTCCTTATAGCCTAGAAATTCTTCCACTACATGACGATATATCCAAAGAACTCAACAGTAGCAGTTTTCACTTTCTCGTTATCCTTGTATTGATAATATTATCAAACGTGCTCTACTTTTTCTTCCCATTCTAGATACTCATCAGCACTCCTAGATCCATTGAAGCTCAGAATCTGAAGCTTCACATGGTCAGATGCTCTGGGGACTCTAGCTCACTCTTCTTCAAAATACTTTTCCTCATCCTTTTCATCTAGTTCTCTTAGGTCTATCCTTTATCTTACTTATCCACCTACTTATCCACTTACTCCTCCACCTTAAACTGGCTGAGCTGGGTTCTAACCTCTAATAGGTTGGGCAGCTTATGGGGTATTTTGCGGGGGGCAAGCCAATGCATGTACAGCTCGGGTCAGATAAACTAGAAAGTTAGTCACTTCATCTAGTCTCTCATTAGTGCTCCTAGGGGTTCCTTAAGACTGTCTTCTATGGGGAATAACTCTATTGTTGTCATCTCTAGCACCAAGGTTTACACTTGGGTCAATTATTTTCTCTACAAATTTGAAGCTTAGATTCTTCAAATAGGTGATATAGTAAACACTTTCACAAACCAGAAAAGTAATAGCTAATAAATACAGCAATCAAATGATACAGTAACTTGCTCTGTTTCACATATGCAAAACATGGTATAAATAGAACTTGAAACATAAACTATAACTCAAACATAACCTTTGCTTTGATACCAAGATGATGCGAACTGTAACTAAGAAAAAATAAGGCCAATTGTAGGGATGGGTCCATGCTTGCTGAAAGCTTGAAAGGGGTAATGGGGAATGGTGCGAAAGGACAGATGACGAATGAAAAGTAAGCAAAAACCCACAAATAGCTCCAATGGATATGACACACTAATGGAACTTTTAAGGACTTATGGCACAATTCAATATGACGCACGAATCAGTTCAGTGAGGGTACTCATCACCTAGCCTTGCTCAAGGGTTAGGATAAGAGTAATGTTGAGAGTAAACAGGCAATGTTTTCGCAGGGATGAAAAAACACTCAAAGTGTATTAATGGTAATCAATCTGATTGCTTACAACTACTAGTACAAGGGCTATTTATACCTGAGAATTTAAAGTAACACGCTTAAGGGGGAAAAGAAAAAAATGGTGTTACTCTAAAGAAGTAATGTACAAGAATACAAAAGAGTAAAAATGAATATTTTAGAAAAGCAATGATTAGTGTAACGGATTTTACACATAATCTTATACACGTAGCAATGCTGTATTGGTAAGGCTGTTGGAAGATGTAGACAAAAAATACGGTTAGTTAGCTTGTTTGAGCAGGGGTGGCTTAGTTAGTCCGGAGTCTCTCTCTTGGCATATCGACAAAGGTGATGTAGAGTAAGTAATTGGTTAGGCATGAGGAAGAGTGAGGATTGGCTGTTGTCTCAGCCTTTTGCTTTTCAGTACACTATCTGTGAGAAATAGGGAGTCATTCGACTTGTCATACAGAACGGGTTAGCAAGGAGATCCTTGGCTTCGATAGGAGTCTGCTGGAGTAGGAGAATCTGTCATACTAGGCCTTCCAGTCCTTGGGCTCGGCTGTAGGTCAATGGTCCAGTAGCTTGATTCCTATCAGGAAGGAAACTTGTCACATCAGCGTGGGCAGTCGCCATAGCTTGATGGCTAGATCTTTAGGCCGTACATTAAGGTATCACGTAGCATTTAATGAGGAGAGAGAGAGATGGAGGAAATGGTGAGCTTGGCTTTGATAGACTGTGTACCCTTCAAAAGGTACCCTAACTAGGGTATACACCCCTTCTTGGTGGTTAGACGGCGAAGCATTGGATCTTCAAGGGACTTCTTGTGTGCTTGGAGTTCAGGCCAAGAGGGCTTTAGGGCCCTTGAATTACCTAGCCACTCGAGTCCTGAGGAAGGCTTGGGAGATGGTAAGCCTCTGGGGGTTGCTCGAGTCCTAACTCATACCCCTAGCGTAGTGGGCGGTGTTAGTGTGCTTAAGCTAGCTTGCACACTTGGTGAGTAAACCATTAAACTAAGGGGAAGCAGACATCTAGGGATGTTAACTAGAATTGATGATGGGTTTTGGCCTTTAAAGCCTTAAGCTAAAAGGTAATTGCTAACAATTGCACTCGGCACCCCTCCCCCTCAGGTGACAATGCAGTGATGAGAGTACTACGTACTTGGACTATACGGGCTAAAGCTCTTTCTTTTAGATGCATTCCAGGGATAGGCGCAGTCAGCTTTGGATGCCTTGAATAAAGGATATTGTTGGGCGCTTGCATAACACAATCACTAATGGGATTGCATCTTTTAATCTTTTCTAAGGTTGTCTTTTCCAAAGCATAGTGACGGTGTATGAGATAGTATGTAGCATTTGTAGCCATTAATGCATCTTGAGAATGCCACAATCATAGGTTAATTGTTGTATTAATGGTGATCTTTATTATGGAATTACCATTGCCATTTGATGGGCTGGTGGCAATGTGTGTATTGCCTAGACTTCTCTTTTGTTGCCTATGTAAAGGTTTAGCAGGGGTCCTCCTTCTTCATTCTTACTTCATCATTCATTTGATCATTCCTCAATCCCTTTAAGAGTATAGAAAAATGTTCTCTAATATTGAGGGTTGTGAGAGATGTTTGAATTGAAAAGGATTAAGTTTTAGGGGAGAGAGTAAAAATTTGGCCTATGTTCTCACTATAGGTAGGCAAAGTTCTTAAGTACTGATCAATGGGTATAAAGGACTGCCCTATGGTAGGAGGTAAACCAAATGCTGATCGGGGGGTGCATAGGGACCCCTCAATCTGGTCCTTTGCCAAGCCAAGCGAGTTCGTCTGGTAAAGAATCCTCAAGTGTACATCCTTCAATCACTGTGATGCTAACACTATGGATGTACTTGCATACACGGGGTTGCTTCAGTGGATGTACGTGTGTTGCTACTAAAGTACTTGTATATGCTCATCATTTGATATGCCCCAAAGTTGCAGAGTCATAATAGTCCCATTATATAAATCAACTTATGACAGTAACTAACCTTATAGTACCTATTACATATATGATCTACACAAGGCGTCAATGATTCCTCACTTCGAAGTAAATAATTCGATTAAGACTTAAACTAAAATTTACATAAAAAGTTAGAATTATCATATATATATATATATATATACATATAATTACATGCATATTATCGTAAAATTCTTAGGAGATTCTACATAATACAACAGTCTACTAACTTACATATTGTATACTAGTTCTTAATTCTAGAGATATTAGCAAAACCTTAAAAACTTGTTCATTTGGTCAATTGATTCTCACTCCCCGTAGCTTCAAAAGAGAACTAAACTCCGGGTTGTATCATGGCATGGTAATCAGAAGTTAAAACCTATAAAAGAATTTATATGGGTATGAGCAACTACAACTCAATAAGTTGAATTGAAGACTTATGAAAGTATATAAACATAAACAGAGTTATCAAACAATTAATTATATGCAATGCAATAAACAAGTGTTATCACACAATGTGGTCTGGTTCGTTGTGAAATCAGAGTAATTTATTCCGCTTTAATCTAGGTTGAGGAGTTTTTGTTAATGCAACAGCTTACAATTAAACCCAGGTTTGTGCAATGGAGATACTGCTCCCCTTAAGAGTATCCTTCGAACCAATGCCCTCATCCTCGCCGCAACCTCCTCTCCTGTTACTTAGTTTGGCTAAAGATGAGGAAAAGACCCTTATGCTTTCCAGTGTTATCTTTTTCGATAATGTCGGTGTTTGGTTAGATAATCTTAATGATCCCCTAATGAGTTGCAATGCATATCAAATTAACGTATTTAGGTCGATTAGGATTAGGTTTAATTTAGAGTATTCAAACAATTCCACATTAATCTAATCATAATAGTCATCAACCACAACATAGATTTCAGCATGAAATCAGATACGCAAGCACATGCATAAAACTACTTATAATTGCAATCATATACAATCCTAAGTCTCTGAGTACTCTAAAATAGCACTCTAAAATACGGTGAAGTAATAAACCCAACTTACCTGAAATCTTCTGTCGCTTAATCAATCAATTGTAGGTTGACTTGTCTTTGTTTATCTTATAATATAAATATGCTTTTTAGTATTCATACTTTGATGATATATATTCTAGGTTATAATTTAAATTAATTCTCCTTATATACCTATTATTTACTATCGATTCATTCTACATTAGTTTGGGGTTCGGTTTCCGAATCCGATTTTGGTTTAGGTTCTAAATTGGTTCTAACTATAAGTAACTCCTGAAATACGTTTCGAACCCTAATGTGAAATTAATCACATTAAACTTAAGTATCCTAATATTATGCTTATTCTTAATTCAGTATTCTAACTCGCTCGGTACACTCTAATTCTCATTAGTATACCGGATTTACTTCTGATATGAGAAAATTTTACATTTTTCATATAATTACCTAAAATTAAGTTTTATACCAGATTTAATACGTATTAATATTATCATTATATTATCCAATTTAACTCAGTATTTTATAATTACTATAATTCCAATTGTACATATTATCAAATAACCTATATTTATTACATAATCCCCATGGTAATTATATTTAATACTCCAAATGCTATGATTATGTTACTACATTAGAAATTAACATCCCTAAACATTTAATTACCTTTTAAATCAATAATTAATAATTTAATTACTCAATTAGTCCAAAATTACTCATTTTATCCATCATTTTAAGGCTTAAAATTTTGAAAAATTAATTTTAAAAAAATGGCTTGATAGCACTGTTATATATCACTTAAGTAATCTACAAAAAAAAAATTTGAGCTCAAAACTACACTCCTAAGCTTATTTAATTCTAAATTAAAACATGCTCAATTTTGCTTGGTTTCTTAAGCACCCTATATCTACAGATGTAATTAAACATAATCACTATTTTTCCTTAAATGTACATACAATAAAACATTAGAATAATAAAATTCATAATTTTTTGAATATAATTAATAATTTTAATAATTTTTGTAAAATCAGTTGGAAAATTGGACTTACCGGTTTCTTGGGCTTTCGGCCACCAGCACTGGTTCAGGGTGTGTCAACTGCTCTAAGCGTGGGGTTTGGAGTATGGTGGTGGTAGTTTGGTTTTAGGTGGTAATGGTGTGTGGGTTTGACCTAATTGCTCTAATTGCATAGATTTTTGAAAACCTAAATTTTCTCTCAAATTTTTGGCCTTCTCAATTTTATACAACTCCAAACAAACCAAATGATCTCCTGTAAAATTTAGGCTATTTATAAAGCTTTAAAGAAATTTTGGTGCATTAATTTTGACTAGACATATGCATTATCCATTTCCATTTGCCTTTCCAAATGGATGAATTTAATTGGCTAAATTGTTTTCTTCTTTCCCTAGCTATGATGACCAAAATTTAGATTGTTCTTTACTTCTCTGATTTTTTTTTTCTTATTTTTTTATAATTTTCTTTAATTATTTAGCAATTTTCAAGCATTTTTAGGTAATTTCGTGTATTTTTACCTACATGTAAATTATATGAAGTACAAGTAAATACTCCTAAGATATTATTTACGTTATTCTATAATTTTTAGTATACATATAATTTATCTCTAACGATTCGTTAGTTATCGAAATGCATTTTACACATTTCCGATAAATAATGGGTAATATATTTAAATTTTGAAAATTTTATATTCTATCATTTTATTACTTATTTTCTTAAATTCAAACTTACAGGATCATTTTTACTATTATTTCTAACTTTGTTGTGTAATTTAGTTTCGATCAGATCTTTTTACCAATTGCTCTAAATTTTACGTACTAAGTTTAATCCTACGGTTACAGGGCTTATATTTAGGGCTTACATCATCTGTGGTGTTTCTGATGTTAAAAAGGCATTTCCCGGTGGTTCGGAGGTACCTGACTAAGAATGGCAAGGGAACTCGTAGGGGGGGTTTGAGGCACGAGAGCACGACAGTTGTCAAGGGGATAAGTAGACTTCAGTCCTCTTTCATATAAGTTTACATGCTCTTGTGGTGGTAATTTAATGGTAGTCGTTAGGTACACTTTTAGGTGCTTAGGAGGCTACAATTGAACAAGAATCTTCTTTAGGAGTTGGTTGAGTATTCCAAATAGGTTAGGTGGTTGTCATGATAGGTAGGGAATTCACCTCGAAGTTGCCAATATCGAACATAGTTTGCTTGGGCATGATGAAGGAAGAGCCCTACTAACACGTGTTGCTGAATGAGATTGGATCTCTACTTAGAAAACTCAATGAGCCCAACTTCACAAGCAGGGTGATGGGATAAAGAAGCTTCTAAATTAAGGTGTCAAAGTGCGGATTGAATGGAGGTGTTCTGAACTTTGCTTTGTTTCTTTTTGCTATACTTTTGCTCTTGCTTGTACCTGGGATGGGTATGCTGACCTCTAAGCCTTGTAAAACTTCGAATTGAATGAATGAAATTTTAAGTTTTTTGATGTGCTCGTCTGTTCTCTTTTCCTTTTCCTTCGCTCTGGTTTGTTATCCTTTCATCACTTCATTTATTTCTTTCATTGTCATTTGTTTGGTGCATGGGACCATAGCTGAGTACTTAAACCCTTTTTCCAAGCATGTAGAAAATCTTCCGAGCTCAAACATTCTTAAAAGTAGACTAAGGGAGATGTTTGTTGAGCACTGGAGGATGTATGTGGGAACACTGTTATTGACCACTTGTGAAAGGGATGTAACGGTTGGTGTGATCGACATGACCATTGGAATGCTCAAGGCCTTCAAGGGGCATGAGCTATTTAACAGGAATATGCAGATACGAAGTTGGTAATCTACCTATCAGTTAGATCTGGGTTGTTGTTTCTTTGATTACGACATGTAGGTGTCTGTAGTGAGCATTTACGAAGTGATGGTTCACTTGGCTACTTGTACTTACATAAAGGCCTTCAAGGTTAGTTTACTCCTCATTTTCACTTTTGCTTTGTCGAAACTCTACCAAATTCTCTCTAGACCACTTTCTTTTTTTTTTTCTCTTATATTTTCTAGAGAATTTTTCCAAGAGATGGCCAAGCAGCAACAACAACAACAACAAAGGTTCATAGGTAAGGCTACTAATGCTGAAGAGAATCAAGGGGAGGTCGCGTATAACCCTACTCCCCCTAAACTTAGGTTGTGGCGGCAATCAGCGGTAGTGATGTTTGATGGAAGTGGGCAACGAAGAGGGTAATTGCAGAGGATAGGCCTCGAGGAGACTATGCACTTGACGGTGAGGAGAAGGTTGCTAAAGAAAAGTTGCTGCCTTCCGCGAAGAAGGGGTATGCATGACTGAAGTGGCATATAAGTATATTGAGGAGCGATATCATTAGGTTTGTCAGGAGGTGTACGTTAAAACAGATCACTGGGAGGTTCAGATGCTTGGGCCTAATGATTGGGCTTGCGACCTCGGTGATAAAGATAGTTTCTATTTATATTGGAAGGCGATTGGTATGGGGCTTCGGCTACCTTTCTTTACGTTCCAAGTGAAGGTATTTAGTTACTTCCGTATGTCACTGGGCTCTCTTCACCTGAATGCATGGCCAGTACTATTAGCCTTTGAGGCCATATTCATTTTCCATATGAGGAGGCCTACAGCTTGGATTTTTTGCCACTTCTTTCAATTGAAAGGGAATGAGGAAGGTTAGGTGACTAGAAGGAGTAGTTCTATCAGGTGAAGTCTCTATAGAAGCTTAATTTCCTAATTGGGTCGAATAGGCTGATTCAGAGAATGGGCGTAAACTGCTTTGCTCCCGAGGACGATGAGGCGAAGGACTAGGTAATAGATGTGGTGTGCTGGCTAGGTCAAGGTTTCCATCTAGATCAAACCATAAGTTGTTATCTACGGAAGTAAATGTTGTATAAGTGGGAAATAGATACCGATGGTTGTATGTGTGGTCGAGGGGGAGTGGCCAGGAGTTCACCAATGTAGGCTGCTTCTAAGGGAGAGCTTGAGGCTGCTCATCCTAGGCAGGTACTGTGCTTTGTTATTGCTTTTTGTCTATATTAACTGGTGTTTTCTTTATGCATCTTTAGGGTCGAAAACACGAAAAAAGCACCACAATGTAAAGGGTTGAAAGAAAACAAAAGAAGACTTAGCAAAGTCTGGGTAGCTACCAATTGAATATGACATGCTAATTGATCTCATTCGATCTATAATTCGTCGGATATGACTCATCGGTTTGAACTATAGGGTTACTTGCCACTATTCCTTTCTAAAGAGAATGGATAAGAGTTAAAAGGATAATGAGAACACTAAAGGTTGCTCACAAGAGGAGACTTGTATTAATTCTGATAATGAGAGCAATAATTACTGCTTACAAAATGAATGGGGTTTATATACTAGCCCTATTAGGGTTATAAGTATGTATGAAATGACAAAAAAGGGTAATTTATAATTGGAATACATGAAATATATTAAAAAGGATAAAAGAGACAAAGAATACTTAGTATGAAAAAAGTAAAGAATCCTTCTAAAATGTTGTGTCAAAAAACATGTGTTGCATGGTGGTTGGCATTTTGAAATATAGTACAATTCGAACAAAATAAAGAAAAGAGGGTCTATAGTGAGAACTGACCTAATTTGGGTTAGGTCGGAGCTCAATCAATCAATCACTAGAGATTATTTGACTCAAATTGGGATTGGGTGCTAATGGTCGGCTCGAGAGATTGGTTCGGACAGTTGTGTGAGGTTAGTATGCTTGGATGTTGTTTGTGTTGGGGTATGGTTGTTCGAAAGGTTAGCCTGTATGCGTAACAGGTTAGTACATCTACTCAATAGCTTCAAGAACAATGCTAGGGTACCTGAGAGCTCAATTGTCAAGTCGATAATAAAATGAAACATGGAGGTTGAGATAGGAATTTTTGTCTTGGTTGGGGCTTTGAGCTAATATTCTTCGTATAAGTCTTGGAGTCCTTTAGTTCAGCTATGCATAATCGTTTCAAGAGGTTGATTCCTATCATTTGCTTGGGGGTCGAAAAGATTTGACCTCAAATCTAAAGTGGTCTCGGGCTCTTGTTCTTCTTAGTCATCCAAGGGGTCTTCTTCTTCTTGTTGGTGGGGAATCGGGTTAGATACATTGAAGGTGGAAGAAACACTATAGTTTTCAAATAGTTCGATTTGGTAAGCGTTGCGATTGATCTTCTTCAGAACCTTAAGTGGGCCATTAACTCTTGAAGATAGTTTACTTTATCTCAGGTGTAGAAAACGTTCTCAATTGAGGTGAATCCATACTAAGTCTCCTGGATTGAAAGGAACAGTTCGGCAGCCTCGACTACTAATCTCTTATTGTTTCTAATTGAACTTGGCAATCTTCCTTGACACAAACTAGTATAGCTCTTACACTTCTTAGGTTCGGTCGACTCTGGATTGACTCTTTTTAACAGATATGGGGGTACCGATCAGGTCTAATGGAATAGTGGGATTGAGGCCACAGACGACCTTAAATGGAGTCTTCCCAGTGATGCTATGGACAGCTCGGTTATATGTGAACTCCATAAGTAGTAGACACAAATCCCAATCTTTTATGTTCTTTTCCACGATAGCTCTGAGTAAATTACCTAGTATCATGTTCACCACTTCAGTTTGGCCATCAATTCGATGGCACAAGATGAAGTGTACCATTTTGTTGAAGTGGTTCATTATAACAAAGATCAAATATTTTCCCTTGGATGTTTAAGGTAACCTTAGGACAAAGTCCATGCTAAGGTCAACTTAAGGTAAAGTTGGTATTGGTAGGGGCATATACTCTTCATGGCACTCTATTGCATACTTTGCAACTACCAACTAACTTATAGACATCCTTGGCTAAACTAGGTTAGTAAAAAATTTTCTTGAATAGATTGGCTATTTTGGTCTCTCCTAAATGACTAGATAATCCACCACTATGAGCTTCCTTAACCAATAGCTCATGTGTGGAATAACTCGGTATGCACAGCCTTCGATCCTTGAACAAATAGCCATCTCGGATGTAATACCCTCTAACAACAAGTTCGTCTTTACACCGTTTAAGAATGGGACCAAAATGGGCAATAACTAAAAAATCCCAGTAGTTTCATCTTCAAGGTGGTTAATAAGGTTTGTCGATGTGATAGAGCATTGGCGATCACGTTGGCGCTTCCTTTCTTATGTTAGATGACATATGAAAATCCTTCTATAAACTCTGGTCACTTGGCTTGCCTCTTCGAAAGTTTGTTCTAACTCCTAAAATATTTCAATGACTTATGGTCAGTATAGCTTACAAACTCTCATGGCAGTAAATAGTGTTGCAAAACAATAAGAGCTCAGAAAAAATAGTACAACTCTTTCTCATACATAAAATAGTTCCATGTAGCTCCATTGAGTTTTTCACTACGGTAGGTAACTGGATGACTTTCTTGCATTAGGATAACACTAACTCCAATACCTAACACATCATACTCTAATTCGAATAGCTTATCAAAATCTGGTAATGATAGGATAGGGATAGGTGTGAGCTTCTCCTTAAAGCTTTGTTTAGCTTGGTCATTCCAACTGAACCACTCACTCTTTTTTATCAACTTGATTAAAGGGCTTGCAGCGGTATTGAAGTTCTTAATGAATCACCTATAGAAAGAAGTAAGGTCATGAAAACTTTGTACTTTAGTAACATTCTTTGGTGTCGACCACTCCAAGACAGCTCAAACATTCTCACCATCAGCTCAAATTCCTTCCTCAGATATGACATACCAAAAAAAAATTACTTCACCTTGACAAAATGTACATTTCTTCAAGTTCCCATATAATTTCTTAGTTCGTAAAATATCAAAAACAGCCCAGAGATGTTGAACATGGTTATTTAGATTGGTACTGTACACTAATATATTATCAAAGTACATGACCACACGTCATTCTATCAAAGGAGGCATCACATGGTTCATAAGCTTTATAAATATGCTTGGCGCATTTGTAAGTTTGAACGGTATAACCAACCATTCATAGAGACCATAGCTCGTCTTGAAGGCAGTCTTCCATTCATTGCTTAGTTTCATGTGAATTTGGTGATAACTACTTCGCAAGTCAATCTTCGAAAATATCTTGGTCCTATAAAGCTTATCTAACATATCATTGAGCCTCGATATTGGATATCTGTACTTGACAGTGATATGATTGATAGCTCGGTTGTCAATGCACATGTGCCATGAATCATCCTTCTTTGGGATAAGTAAAGTTGGCATAACATAAGGACTCATGCTCTCCCTTACGTAACCTCTCATTATGAGCTCATCTACTTGTCTTTTTAGCTCAAAAGCCTACTTAGGGTTCATTCTGTAGGCAGGTCAGTTCAGTAGGGCTGCACTTAGTTGCAGATCAATACAATGTTCTATGCTTCAAACTAGAGGTAATACCTTTAGGCAATTCTTTAGGAAACAGGTCGGAAAATTCATCTATCAGGCTTTAGACCTCATCATGTACATCTTCTAAATCTCTCATTTCCAACAATCTTCTAATCAACAGAAACATATGCTCTTCAGCCTTTTCAATAGCTTGAAGCTCTCTTTGACTGGTTACTAAGGCTTTCTTCTTACTTACTCGGGTGAGTTGGTATGGGTTTCATTTACTTGGGTCGACATCATGGGTTATAGCACATTCTTCTTCCCGTCCTTAATAAGGGAATAGGTGTTCTTCTATCCGTTGTAAGTAACACGTTAGTCGAACAATCGAAGTCTTCCAAGTAACAGATATGAAGCTTCCATGGGGATGACATCGTACACTACTCCATCCCTATATACATTCCCAACACTGAAGACATAGTCACGTGTTTCGTTATGTGCAAACACTCTCATTATGAAGCCAATGTAGTTTGTAAGGTCAAGGGTGCTTAGAGGTCAACAATCTTAACCTCTGCACAAAGGCCTGTGTGACAACGTTAATACAACTTTTTCTATCCATTATGATGGTGCACAACTATCTCTTGATGGTATACTTCGTATGGAATATATTCTCTCTCTATTCTTCCTTAGAGTTCAATAGGGAACTCAGTACTTGCCTCAACACTAAGGTCATTATTTCTCCCTGGTTGGCATCGATATAATTTTCCTCTTCTTCCTCGGCTTCAACCTTCCTAACATTCTTCTCCTCCTCAGGCTCGCTCTCATTAGTGCTATCAACTACATTTCCTCGGAGCACCATAGCACATTGGTTTGGACAGTCAACAGCCATGTGTTTAAAGCCCAAGCATTTAAAACACTTCAATTCGCTGGTCTTCTGTCCTAAGGTCTGTCCCTTTTCATATGTCTTTGAAGTTGACTTAACCTCAATTTAGCTTAGTTAGCCTGCTTGGTTGTGCTGTCCTGCTCGGCTATCATCAAGTTAGTCATTTCTCTCCTAGGTTCGGCTTAAGTAAGTCGACACAGAATAAGGGCTTGGGAAAATGTTGGCTTATGTAGGCTCGGGGCATTTCTTTTTTGTGTTTCAACCCTCTATGCTATCTTGATTGCCTTTTCCAAAGTACAAAACCTTTGTACTTGTACAATATTATGGATCTCATATTTGAGTTCAGAAATGAACCTTGACACTATACGAGCTTTTAGTTTATCCATGTCAGCTCGAATCATCAACATTTGGAATTCTCTTACACAGTCATCAACAGTTCAGCCTTCTTGGCAAAGTTCTAGCAATTTGGTAAATGTATCATGTAAGTAGGTCTCGGGCACAAATCTACCCCTCAACAATCTCTTCATCTCATCTTAAGTTCTCACTCCTCATCTTCCATCTCTTACTTTAGCCGTGTTTAGATTTTTCTACCATATAATAGCATATCTAGTAAACTCTAGGGCAGTAAATTATACCTTTACAGCATTAGTATTCCCATTACAGTTGAATACTTTCTCGACCTTCTCTTCTTACTCTAAATATTTATCGGCATCTCTACTCCCATTAAAGGGTGGGATTTAGACCTTAACATTATCCAATCCTCGAGGAGCTTGGTGTCCTCGCTCTTGTACTTAATAATAGTCAGCCTCTTCTTCTTCCTTTCAGTCATTCTCCACATCTACTTCCTCATCATCCTCTTTTATTTGCTCCAACTTCACTCATTGTTTAGCAACTTAGTCTACTACTCCTCCAACTTGATGGGGTTGAATTGGTCGATTGGTTTGATCACCTTGGTCATAGCATCTCTTTGGAATATTTTCAAGTAGGTTCTAACGCAGCATACCTTGGGGTTGTTGTCTGTTAACTTGCATTGAGATGACTAAACTCTCAAAAAGATTAGCGAGTCTGTTAAGTTTATCATCAACTAATCCAGGAGTGTTACTACCATTATGATCACGACCAGGTTGAGCACCATTGTTCTGGTCACTAATAACATCTTGAACACTAGAATCTGACATGATGTAACACTTTCTTTGTAGAATAATAATACAATACACAACAAACACTTCTAATCACTACTAAAAATCTTATTAACACACTCTAACAACTTCAATGCCCAACAATCACTTAAACACAACAAAAATGAACTTGCTCTATTTTCGTAGTAAAAAACAGAGTAACAATGGAACTACACTTAATAACACACAAATCTTCACTACATAGCTCAAAACTTCAAAACTTACTTCAAACGAACACACTGAAGTAGCCATGGAAGGAACATAGTAGCCACTAACAGCAAACACGAACCAAAACTTCATTGTAACTTTACATACTCTCTCTCGAAATCATGCTCTGATACTACCAAAACTAATGCGTCTCCGGGGTCGAATACATGAAGAAAGCACTACAATGTAAAAAGGTCAAAAGAAAACAAAAGAAGATTAGCAAAGTCCGGGCAGCTATTGGATATAACACATCAATCGGATATGACACACCAATCAATCCCACTTGACTCATAATCCATCGAATATGACTCACTGGTCCAAATTATAGGGTTACTCGCCACTGTTCCTTACTAAAGGGATTAGATAAGAGGTAAAAGGATAATGAGAACACTATGGGTTACTCACGAGAGGAGACTTGTATTAATTTTGATAATGAGAGTGATGATTGCTACATACAAAATGAATGGGGTTTATATACTAGCCCCATTAGGGTTATAAGCACATATAAAAAGAAAAAAACGGTAATTTACAGTTGGAATACATGAAATATACTTAAAAAGGATAAAAAAGACAAAGAATATTCAATATAGAAAAAGTAAAGAATCCTTCTAGAATGTTATGTGAGAAGATACATGTCACGTAGTAGCTGACATTTTGAAATACAGTACAATTTGGATAAAATGAAGAAAAGAGGGTCCGTAGTCAGAGCCAACTTGATTTAGGTCAAGTCAGAGCTCAATCAATCAGTTACTAGAGAGTATTTGGCTCAGACTGGGATTGGGTGTTGGTGGTCAGCTCAGACAATCATTTGCAACTAGTATGCTCGAATGTTGTCTGTATCAGGGCATGGTTGTTCAGAAGGTTGGCTGTATGCTTAGTAGGGTGGCACGTTTGCTTGGTAACTTTAAGAACTATGTTAGCACACGTGAGAGCTCGGTATTCAAGTCGGCAGTAAAATGAAACATGGAGGTCGAGATATGAATTCTTGTCTTAGATGGGGCTTTGAGCTAATATTCTCTATATGAGTCCTTAGAGTCCTTTAGTTTGGCTGTACATGATCGTTCTAGGAGGTTGATTCCTATCATTTTTTCTTACAAAATATGACCTTTGTGACGACTCATTTAAGGCCAAAATGGAGCACTATAGGGAGGTGAGGCTTCACAAAAAGAGGAAGAGGCTTATTAAGGGGAAAGAGGTAGCCCACCCAACCAAGAAGAGCAAGTGTAAGGATGGAGCAAGAACATTTACAAGGAGAAGACCTACTATGGTAAAGAAATCGTAAGATGTTTCGACTGAGGTGCCTCTGGTGGCTATTGGTGAGCAGTAAGTGCCTACAGGTGGGAGATTCGTTGGATCGGCAACTAAATGTAAGGTACCTGTGGAGAGAGAGAGTTGGAGAGACCTATCTCCAACCTACGGGTTCAAGATAGGGCTTCGGAAGGGAGGTTGCTTTAAAGGCCTGCGATGTAGCCAAGCACCAAAATGTTGAGGATGTTGTAGCGATGGATGGGTTGCTAGGAAGTCATGCTCTACAAGTGATTGATCAAAAGGATGATGTAGGTGGTGATGCCAAGACATCGACTGGTTAGTAACCAAGCCCGGTTACTCCTTAGTGGCCCTTGAACAGGGAACATGCTGTATGCTTCTAGGGGAAGGACTTTAATGAGAGTATACTAATCACTTTGGAATGGCAGGAGGATGCCATAAGTTTGTGTACCCATAAGAACTTTATGGGTGCTTGTTTGCACTAATTTTACTTATTGCAATCATCTTACCAGCATTGCCAGGAGTTGGAGAGGGATTATGAGGAGCTGAAGAAGGAAGTGGATAGGTTAAGGGTACGAACCCTCAATGTGCAGGAGGATTACAAGCGGCATGGGGTGGAGAAGTAGAAACTCAAGCAAGAGGTAGCCAAGGCCAGACTGAGAACAGTAACGCGAGGAAGTACGATGAAGACTTGGAGATGGCATTGATTGCTCGAGCGCATGAGTTAGAAACTACTATAAGGGAAGCTAAGGCCACGAGGAAGGAAACTGGAGCTACTAGTAGAGAGGTGGAGGCAACTAAGAAGGAGGCGAAGCTACAAAGAAGTAGCTTAAGGAAGCCCAAATTCGATTCAAAGAACAAGAGGCTGAGTTGGGGATGGTTACGATCTAACTGATGTAGCTCTAAATAAATTGTTCATCCAGTTTAAGGAAGGTGACAACTTCAAGGCTCCTATGGACAAGGCTGGGCAAGATGGAGGGAAGCTAGTGAGGGAGGAAGTCCGGGAGAAATGTCTCAACCTCAATCTAGACTTTTTATCATGGTTAGATGAGGTAGCTCTTGTTGGTGGGGCCAATGCCAAGGTCATAGGTGCTGGGGATGATGTTGAGAAAGATGCCAAGGAAGATGAGAGCAATGTTGAACCTAGAGAGCCTTAGATTATATGGCTTTGTAGATGTTCTATTTTTTGTGTTGGACTTTTATTTTTTATTTTTGGTCTTGTTCATGTGTAAATGCTAGGATAGGATGCTGGCCTTGTTGCTTTGTGCTTATGGTTGATAATGTAATGGAAATTTGACAAAGTGCGGTTGCCTCTTCGACATGAGTCTTTTTATTGTTTATGCTCGACTTTTTTTAGTACTTATACCTGTTTAAACAATGCTGTTTAAGTGTACAAATGCCTTAAGTTTAAACCTCCTATGGTATTATATCATTTGTGGGCTTAGGAACCTGAGTCCAAGTGTTGCTTGATTGAGAGCATTGAGCATGCTTAATTTAGGTTCATATCAAGGGTCGAGCATATCGACGTAGTTGATGTACTCGTCCCAACGTGACCCTTTAGGTATAAGAACCCAGGTAGGCTTAAAGTTCTCGAGTGTTATGGTTGGTGAGAATTCCTAGACATCAAAGATGAAGATTGACTCAATTCAATCTAGTGTTTTGCCTTTAGCGATCGACAAAGGGTAGGGCTCGATGGAAATCAAGCCATGTTAGAGTAAAATAGCCAGTAGGGTAGGACAATTACAAAGCTCGTCTTTTCATTACACTTTCGTAATTTTTGCAAAGTGTGTTTGGTTCCTCATACATTTTATAGGAAATAAGGCTTAAGGTTATCGACGTTTCAGTTCCTTGTGATAGGTTGTTCATCCAAGGTCTCCATTTTGTAAGCCACGTTGCCTGCATCTTCTTTGATTCAAATAGGGTCCTTTCAGTTGGGTAATAGCTTGCCCTAACCTTTTTGAGACTTAGTAAATTCGAGCTTCTGGTAGACCAATTCTTTAGGCTAGAAGAATTTATGCTTAATCTTTTTATTATAATACTTGGCCATCTGCTACTGGTAAGCGACTACTAAGGCTCGAGTAGCTTCGCTTACTTTGTTAACATTGTCAACGCTTGCTTGAAGGGCTATCTAGTTGATGTTGACATCAAAGTTTTGGATTCTACTCGTTGGGAGTTCTAACTTGATGGGCAGTACAGCATCTGAACCGAACGCTTTCTTCCATTGAT
Source organism: Lumnitzera littorea (assembly GCA_024138015.1). Taxonomy (NCBI): domain Eukaryota; kingdom Viridiplantae; phylum Streptophyta; class Magnoliopsida; order Myrtales; family Combretaceae; genus Lumnitzera; species Lumnitzera littorea. The sequence continues at coordinate 110,492,907 of JAMXBB010000001.1, forward strand.
GTTTTGTACGTGGTTTAGTGTCCCTAAAGGATAATGGGGAGTCGGTTTGCCCATTGATCGCCTATCTACTCTACCTTCTTTTTTAGGCTACTAAGGATAATCTCATTGATAGCCTTAACTTATCTGTTAACTTAGGGGTAAGCAACTGAGGTGTAATGGAACTTGATGTAGCGTTTATCATAGAATGCCTTGAATCGTACGCTGTCAAACTATTTTCTATCATCTATAATCTTGGCATAGGGTACCCTGAATCTAGTGAAAACACTGGTCAAGACAAACCCTTCTCCTGTCCTCGCAATTGTGCTTGCTATTGCTTGGGCTTCTATCTACTTCATGAAGTAATCAATAGCAACTAAGATAAACCAACGCCCTCCACGCGCTTTTAGGAATAGTTTAAGGACGTCTAGTCCCCATTAAGCAAAAGGCCATGAACTCGTCATGAGGAGGAGTTTTGTACTCGGAGTGTGCAGTTGTGGCATCATCGTACCAGGGTCTTTGCATCCTCCTTCATTGTCGATTAGTAGTACCTAAGATAAAGGGCTTGTATGTACAAGGCCTAGACCTATATGTGATTACTGCAAATCCTTGTATGTAATTCTTCGAGAGCATGCAGGCCTTCTTCAGTCTTTAGGTAGCAAAGGAGGGGCATGTTGTGCCCATGCTGATAGAGAGTGCTATTAATGACAATGTAGTTAGTAGAGCTATAAGGGAGTCTCTTGGCTTCCATTCTATCATCAAGTAAGGCATCGGTTTTGAGGTAGTCGAAGATGGGGTATATCCAGGATGGCTCGGTGGGCATAGAGCGAATCTTAAGGACTTCCCATGGCTACTTGTCGACAGTCCCCTATGGCACATACTAGAGGAGGATTTGCTTGTTGCCTGTATAAGGCAAGGGCATAGCCGTGGAGGTAAGTTTGGATAAATTGTCCGCCTTTAAATTCTCTATTTGAGGGATCTTGGTAATGAGGTTGGAGGTAAGGTGTTGCACTGCCTGGAGGTATTTCTTCATTATCTCCCCTTTTGTCTTGTATTCCCCCTTAACTTGTTGCACCATCAACATGGAGTTTAAGTGGATGTTAAGCTTCTCAGCCCTAACATCCCTTGTGATCTTAAGGCCTGTGATCAGGGCTTTGTACTTGACGTTGTTGTTGCTAGTAAGGAACCTAAACTTGATCACATATAGGACTTTGGTGCCATAAGATCCTTGCAGGACTATTGTTGCTCTATATACCACCACACAACCCTACCCCTTCCTCCTCCCTCCTCCCCCTCTCCTCCTCCCTGGAGGATCCATCGACGTGAAGAGTCTACATTAGAATGTTAATATGAGTTGGTGCTTCCTCCTCTCCAATATATTTGGTAACAAAGTCTGCGAGAATTTATGCTTTAATGGCTTGTTTGGGGCGAAATTGGATGTTGTGCGTATTGAGCTCTAAGGATTACTTGACCATGTGTCCTAATACATCTCGCTTTTGCAAGATTGTTGGTAAAAGCTGATAAATGAGGACATTGGTAAAGTGTGCTTGGAAATATAGTCTCAATTCTAAAGCAACAATGACTACAGTTAGGGCAAATTTCTCAATCTTGTGTATCAAACTTCTGGCCCTTGGAGGATGTGGCTAATGTAATAGACCAGTTTGTGCTTGCGTTCGTTTAATCGAACGAATACTAAAGAGAGAGCTTAGTTACTTATGGCCGAGACGATCCTTTGCAGAAGTGCTTCGATGAATGCCATTCTCTAAACATGCTCAGATGGCGTCCACTTAGGTGATGTATTGCTTGGTAGTGGTCATAAACTCCTCAAAGGTGCTTGGGCAACATAATGCTATGGCTTCGAAGGCCTTACTGTTAGGGTCTAAGTAGTAGATAATAGCCTAAAGGGGCTATTTTGGTTTCTACATTGAGAATTAGGAGCTTGGCATGATTGAAGCACTTAAGGTAGGCTCACAAGGTTCCATTAGGGCATTGCTAGACATTATATAATGTGGACGAGTCCCTGTGTGGTGTCTTGGTACTAAGGAAGTGTTGTTGAAATCTGGTAGCAAGATCATCGAATAAATAGATGGACCTGTCTGGCAGTTGGTTAAACCATACCAATGCCACTTTGGTGAGTGTGCATAGGAAGGCTTTGTGCATTATTACATTAGAGAAGTTTTGTAAACTCATCATCATGCGAAAGTGTACTAGGTGGTCATCTGGGTTACTTTAGCCATCATAGGTGTTCAAGTAGGGAAGTCAAACACCTTGTGTAAGGGTTTCTTCTAGGATATCCAATGTGAACGAACTCTTACTTATTGCTATGCCTGATTAATGAGCGAAGGATTCAAAGTGCTTTTGATTATGTAAGCTTAAAGCACATCGGATATGCTCGTCGACCTAATGTGCATTCATTCCCTTTAGGTGCTTTTGTGAGTGCTCCAGGGAAATGTGTTTTCGTATCCTACTGGTGCCTGATAGCTTACCTTAGCCTTACACCTTGCTACAATTGGTGTTTAATCAATCACACAAGTCCTCTACTGGATAGCATTCAGATTGAACGTGATCATGTAAGTGCATAGGTGTCGGTACTATGGGTATAGGTGAGTGCTTGTTAAGTCTACTGGAGGAGCCAGCAGTCATGTCTTCAACATTGACTCTATCTTAGGGGTTAGCTTTATCTTTTAGTTTTTGTGTAGCCATTAGTTGCTGCCTTAGGTTTGTATTGTCTTGGAAGGTTTTCTAATCAACCTCCATCAACTGTCGAAACATCATTTTCATTTGTTCTAATTATGATGGTGGTTGTTCTATTTATGGTGATCGGGTTGTTGATGACTGCTTACCACTACTTAGTAATGATGGATGAGGATTTGTGTTCTTGCTCCTTACCATGATATTGTGTTTGTATAAACAGTAGGTGCCAAATGGTGATAATGAATATCATTAGTGTAATCCTTGGTTGAACTCATGGTGATTCGAGGGCTACTAATAGTGATGGACTTGCAAAAAGCCCACTTTGGCATGGCTAATGATTGCCCTTTAACTCTCAAGTTAGTAAGGAGTGTAGTGCAGAGAGAATTCAAGAGAGTGTAATAGACGATTGATTAGAGAGAGTTTAAAAGGATCCTTTTACCTAAATTCTTACCTCTTATTTATAAATAAGAGAATTGACTTGCTTGGCCATGTGGTATGAAGGTATTGGCTTGGGCACAATTTAAGGTGAGGACATTGTTAATACAAGAAAAGACGCATACACCTTTCTACCAATTGGTAAGGCTAGGGAAGGAAACTTGTCACATCACCGTAAGTTGCTACCATAGCTTGGTGGCTAGATCTCTAGGTCATACATCAGGGTATCACATAGCATTTAATGAGGAAAGAGAGAGACAAAGGAAATGGTGAGTTTAGCTTTGCTAGACTGCATGCCCCCTAAAGGGTACTTCGGGCAGGAGGCATACCCTTTCCTAGTGGTCGAATGGTAAAGCATCAAATCTTCGAGGGATTACTTGAGTATTCAAAGCTTAGGCTAAGAGGGTTTAGGGGCCTTCGGACTATTTGGCCACTTGAGTCTTAAGGAAGGCTTGGGAAACGATGAGTGTTTGGGGGTCGCTCGAGTCTTAGCTCATGCCCTTGGTACAGTAGGTGGCATTGATATGCTTCTCTAAGCTGGCTTGCACACTTGATCAGTAACCCATTAAGTTAGGCGTAAGTAAACATCCAGGGGTTTCGACTAGGTCCAGTGATGGGCTTAGGCCTTCAAAGCCTTAAGTTCAAAGGCGACCGTCAACATAATGTAACTAAATTCGCCATAGATCAAAGACCCATTATTGGCCAAAGGTTGCATCTTCAAACCATCGTGGTTGCTGTCGCTTTCTTCTGGGAGTAAGCCACCAACATTGTGTTCAACATACCATAAACCCAGTTTTGATGCCTCCTTAGTCTTTGATGATCACCAAAATCGTTTAAGTATAGTCAAGAACGACCACATGCACTTTTGCAGATTAAAACCCATTTACCCTGGTCCATACCCATCTGAGCCAAAACAAAATCCAAGCTCTGACCTAGGGATGTAATCGGGGCGAATCGTAATAGGGTACTTGACCTGTCTAACCTACTAAACACCTTATAGAGTTTAACTTTATAAGGTTTAAGATTGTGTTTTGGAATTAAATTAAAACCTAATAACTTATAGGATCAAGTCTTAGAATCCCAAAAAACCCAATGAAAAGCCTAACTCGATAAAAATAATAAATAAATAACATAAATAAAGTAACTAATTATTGACTTAAAAAGATTCTTTCATTCCTAAAAATATAAATGAAGAAATGAGGTTTTAAACTCAAAAATATTCTTTTATTTCTCCAAAAGTGTACTAGTACTCATAGTTGTCAAAATTATGATTTTACTTATGTAATTTTATGAGTTTCTGATTTTATGTGACTTTTTCGAGTTAATTCGGGTGTAAAATTTTTTTTTGTATAGAAACTTACGTTTTTAATCGAGTTTACATATAAACTCGGTAGAAATTTACGTTTTTTACTGAGTTTACCGATTCTATATATCTGAGTTGAATGAAATAAAAAATTACAAAAAAAAAAAAAATACAACTTTTTATAAGCCATCAACTATTAAGACGTTACAATATTTGTCTTATTCTATTCTAATTTTTTACCTCATTCTTTCTCTCCCAATCTCCTTTTATATTCATAACTTTTATCCAAATTTCAACTCTAATAACAAAGTTTACAAGGAAAATTATATACTTTATTTTATATCATAAATAACTTAAAATGAGTTAAAATATTTTGTTATCTTTAATTTATAGCTTAAAAAAATGAGAAAAAGTTTAGTTTTAGCTCTATGTGTTCTTCTTTTGTGCATGCTAGATTATTTATTAATAATTTTTATTGAAAAAGAAAACTTAATTTTTTTCATTTTTTTATTTTTATCATGTATTTTAAGTTTTAAATAACTATTATAAGTATATCCATAATTTTTTAAAATTATTTTACATAAGTTGTAGAAATTTATATTTTTACATTTCAATTTTATAGACCCTTTAGTGTTTCTAGATAGAATCACGAGTTTGACAACTTTGTTATTATTAAAGCTGCTTTGACAATGGGATCCATGAAGTTTTAAAAAATTGTTCTCAGTGAAGGAAGAAACTCGATTTTTTAGCGTAAGCAACGGGTTTAGAACATAAAGAGAAGAAAACTACAGTATATTCTATATTTCTATATGCTGTTTTATCTTGACATTACAACAAATTTAACACTTGTCACTATCAGATGTGATTAATTATTTTGTTTAGCATTTTATTGCTAATGCAATATATTAGTCATATTTGTAAGAAAAAAAAAAAAAACAGTTAGCATGTAAACAAGTTGGAGCTAGTTAGGTTTCGAGTTTTATAATTCCATATTGGGGCGGGTCATGGGTTTATAAATAAAAACTCTATAGGGTTTTTTATGGGTTCTAGGAACCATTTTAAGGAGGCGAGGTAGGTTTGGGTTTTAGAAAACTTGTCTCAAACCCGCTTCGGTTATATCCCTACTCTAACCTGCACACTTCTTTAAAGTTTATTGATTTTTTATTTTATTTACTTGTCTTTCTTATTTATTTTTAAGCATATTAATGAATTAAAAAAAAAGTAAAAAAAAAAAATGAGAGAGAGATGAGTGTTTTAATAGTTTCCTTATGGTTTAGTTAGAATGTCTTTACACTTTAGTTTTCACTAATAAAAATAAATGAAGGAATTAGTGTTCTGCTTTTAGGAAAAAAAGTAATAATAAAAAAAAATTGTGGTCATTGAATTGTCATAGTGTATACTATTGCATAATGATTGTTGGTTTTAAACTAATATAATGATAAAAGCTTAAAGCTGAAGAGTTTTCCAATATATATATATATATATATATATATATATATCAATATGCTAGAGTGTTTTTGAATCTATAAGATAAATTACATGGGTGAGAAAAGTATATCTACAACATTTAAAGTAAATCTCCTACAGGATTAAGCCACCATAGAGGTGTCATAAATGATACTTTACTCTTAACTCTTAGAACCTTGGTTTAAAAATCTTAGCTCACTTTTCCTATATAGAAAGGTTGATCTATTTCTGATAAAAGTATCAATTATCATTCTAAAGATTCTAATTGCATTCTCCACTTATAAGTAAAATGAGCTAGAAGTTTCCTTCTTATACGGGTTAGTGAAAAAATGTAACTTCAAAAGATTGATCCTTGATAGGGCTTTAACATGATCTAAAAAAAAGCAAAAGGTGTAGTTAATTGATTACAAATCACCAACCTGCAGTAATATGTAGATTATGCTCTACAAGTATTTTGGAACATTAATGACCTCTCTCTAATAGTGGCATCACTAGCCACTACATTAGATCAACTAGTTAGCCTTCTCGAGTTAAGGCTATTTTTATTTCAATTTTTGTTCTCTCATTACATTTGTGAATTTTCAATATATTTTTATTTTTTTTATTCCTCTAAAGTATGAACTAGTGCATTGCAAATGAGGCATGCCAAATGGTATACTGTTTAGTAAATAAGGAGGTAGTATCATGAGTTACATTTCAATTTTATCATTTTTTATAATTATACATGTAAAATTTCGATTTGTTTAATTTCAATAGGTCTTACGATCCACTCTTTTGTAAGGGACTTATTATTGGCCATCTCATTAGTTAATTATGCCGATTGAATTAACTATATGAATTAAGGTTAATCAAGGTATAAACATCAATAACTAAATTATCAATTAGATGTAAAATTTGACTAATATAAATTTCAATCGTATAATTACAAAATAAGGTAAAATTAAATTGTAAATGATGACATTGATATGTAAATAAATATAAAATACATTAACTAATTGCTATATGGCCTCTTAGGATTTGTTTATATTATATTTTATTGAAATAAAAAATTTATGCCATAACAATAAAAACACCTAGAAGTTTCCTAACTTTCATAATTATTTTTAAAATAGTTGTGGGGGTATTGAAAATAAAAATATTTTATTATCACATAAAGTAACCCATAAACTATAGTGGTGGGTTTTAGAAAGGAAACAGATGAATGTGGGTCCGGGATAGCAACAATCAGACGAAAACTAAAAGAAGCAACTTGTTCCCACACCCCAAGCCCCACCCCCCAACAATGAAAGTTGGAATGAAGATGTGTTGGAGAGTACATCCGTAAAATCGACACGTGGGAGTGAGGGTCTGCATTTTGTCTTCGTATTTGAAAGGGTTCGGACCCTACTGATTTCTTGGGTCAAAACACATCCATCCCCATCACCATCAACTTTGTTTACCGAATGATGTCGATGTCACAATAGTCATCGTCTTGTCGCACAGTCAACAAGACGTCAAGTTTTCCTTTCATTTCACCGAAAATCCGGCTGCCCTATAACGTTTTAAATAGTATATTACATTTTAGAGATTCGAAAATGGGTCTCCAATCTTATATATATATTATTAAAACTTATGAAAATATATTCGGTATTTTTAGTGTAATCTATCATTCAAATAACATTGATAATAACTAATAATATATGGTAATAATACTCATATTTATCTTTTATTTCTGTTTTATATTATTTACATTTATATTTTATATTCTATATTTGTCTTTTAGTCGATGTTTGGGATGAAATAAAAAAAAAATAAGAAAATAAGGAAAGTGGGACTTTCAATATACATTTCCTATTTGGAAAATAGATGAATGAAATGAGAACCATAACCCCATGAATTCTTGTTTCCTTACAAATTAGATAGAAAGGAAAAGAAGTCATAAAAGTGATTACCCCTTATTTATTATCATGCCTCTAAACTTGAGAAAGCGTAATAGATTCGTCGTGTAAACCAATCTAAGTTAAAAGCTAATCTCTTTAATAGCTAACTTAGGTATAATTTGCATAAGGTGAACAATGACTCAGCCAATTTTGAAATAGTCAGATGAGCACCTATAATATATAATACTTGTGAAGTAACTTTTTACAAAATATAGTTTCCTATATTTATAGATGGTCTAAATCATTTACATAGTTTTATAAATATCATAATTTTCAAGATTTCCAAAAGTATTGTACAATCCCATAAGAAAACTTCATTACATATCACAAATATATCAGTAAGTTAACGAAAATTATAAGGCCTTTTAGGAAGACTTTATAGTCTTCTCATAAAAGAAAAATAAAAGCAACCTCAATATCGATCCATTCATTAGTCTTCAACTCTTCACTTCTCGGTTCGTCGAAACTAACCTATGGATTATGGTAATGAGGTATCTTCAGATACTAAACTACACTTGCAAAACAATATATCAAGATATGAGCTTAACTAATTTAGTAAAAATGGACGAAGTCCTAAGAGTATATTAACAAAGATGATTGTTCAATCATTATTTAAATGCAAATGCAATAGGCAAATGATAGATCATCCCACAATGTTTAAACGGTCCATTATCAAGTTAGAGAAATTTTGTTCACTTTAACCTAGATTTTAAGGAGTTTCAACACAATACTATCAAACTAAAGTTAGGCTTGTACAATAGAGAACATCCTCTTCCTTAGACAAAAATCAAACCGTGATTCCTAACCTTGCCTCAATCCCCACTCTTGTCACTTAATTTGATAAGAGTAAAAAAAAAAGAACCATTTTTGTTATCTCCATCAAAGTGTCGGTATTTAGTTTAACAACTTAATCGTTGCCTTTATTGGGTTATCGTAAATATCAAGTTAGATTTTAGTTAACTTAAGATTAGTCTAAATTATAAGGTAAGCAGCCAAGTTTATACATACTAGACATAATATGCTCAAGTAGAAAACAACACTCAAAGTTTAACTTGCAATCATCAATTAGTATCATAAGTACACGCACAGCATACGTACAAATAATTTAGCTACAATCATATATAAGCACTCTTAATTCTTCAAGTATCCTGCTATGATGCTTCAACATGCCATGAAGCATTGACCTTAATTTACGTGATGTCGACATAAGTTAATCTTGCTTCTCTTGCTTAATTCCTTTGCAAGACCTAAACAATCAATATAAATATTTTAATTTTTGCTAAATAGAAAATATATCATTACTTTTTAATGTCTTATATATAGTTTAGATAGGTTTGTTAAGTTTTGGTTAAGTTTTTAGCTTATTACTGAAACCTTTGAATAAGGATTTGAACATTAGTCTTAATATAGTTTTTGCCTTGGAACCTTCTGAACAAGTATCCGAAAGCAGCTTCGTTAACTAGGTACTATCTGAAGAAGTACATGAAAATAGCCTTATTGACTAGGATTTCTCTAATTAACTTATGGTTGTTATATCAGTCAAGTATTTCATATCAGGTAGCTCTTTAATCAAGTCTTTGAACCTAGGACTAACCTATTTTTTTAATAGACCAATCTTCTAAATAACTGTCTAAACATGGTCATTTTATAAGGTTTACCCAAAACAATTTATCCCAACATCATATTCTAGATTATAGATATGATAACTCATGTTTAGATATCAGGTTTATCATACCAAGTAATACCATAATACTAAATTCTTGAAATTCACATACTTACCATTAATGCGTTAAGTTTATACCCACCAACTTGCACATATCTCAACCCTAACTCAAATCATACAACTCTAGATTATTTTTCACAATATAATATGATTTAAGTAAACTTTAGAACATGACACCAAGGGTTTTATCAAGCTTCATATACAAAATCTTCAAGAAAATTATATTTTTCACCTAATTTAAAAGCTTAAAAATCTCTCAAAATTATAGAAATCATTTTTTGTCCAAAAACCACAATACTCACGGGCAATATAAGGACTCTTTAGAAAAAACTTAGCTTTGAAACTACGTCATTGGAGTCATTCAAATCAACTTCAAAAATCGATCGATTTTGTTCAGTTTATGAAAAAGGTTCGACATTTACTTAAAAATTTTCTAATTCGATATTTTTTCATAAAAGCATATGTAAAAATATATGAATATAATTTTTTTTCATAACTTTTGAAGTTAAATTAATATTTTTACTAAATTGTTGAAACTCTAGTTAAAATTTGACGCACCAAAAAATTGGGCTTCTCGCTACCGTCCTATTGGCCCTTCCATACGCTGCCACCATTATTGATTAGTGGTGGTAGTTCACTCCTAGTTGCATTCTGGATGTACGTTCTCTAATTCTACTAAATTCGCACTATTTCTTCTATATTTCTCCTCGATTTTTCCTTTTTGTGTTCTTCACCTTTCAAAATTTTTTCTAGATTCCTTAAAGCTTAATTAAGGTTCTAGATGGTCTTTTGGTGACAAATCCTATGTTGGTAGAGCAAAAATGACGTTTTTCTCTCTCATCAACCCTTAAATACCCTTAATCCTAATTTGTTATGTGTCATTTGGATAATATTCCTAGCCAATAGCTATCCCTTACTAAATCACGCCCTAAACCATGATAGTCCTAATTGTTTAGCCATTTTTCCTAATTTTTTTTTATTTTTCCTATAATTGTTTAGTTAATTACAAGTATTTTAAGTATTTTTGGGTGTATAATTATATATAATAATTATACTCGGATTCATGGACTATATATATATATAATTTTATGGCATTTTATAAATTTTAGTGTCCAAATAATTTATCTCTAAAATTTAGTTCTCTAAAATTTAGTTATTTTTCATTACATAATTTACATGTTTATGTAAAGTAAATTACAATATAATGTAATTTAGTAAAATTATCTATTTGTACCTATAATTTTATTATTTTTAGTTATAATTCTATTATTTTATTATATTTTAATATTGCAGACTCATGATGTGTCATCATCAAACTCTTAAGACCTATACAGGAAGTATTACTCTAATCGATTGACTTTTACATACGTCCTAAATTATTTGTTCTGGATTAAAGCTATGGGTTATCAAAACCCAATATGTGAGTTTACGGGGCTTGCTTTTATGCTTCCTTATTGCTTTATATAGCTATATCAGTAATTTTATATTATACTTTGTTTTGTTTTTAACAATAATTAAAGATTTTTTTTCATTTTCTTTTCTCTCATTATTTAAACACAATAAAAGAAATCAAATACCCTTGTAGCTCTTTTCTTTTATATTCATTCATTTCATATTCCTTACTTCATGCCAAAGTTAGTATGCTATTATTATATCCTCTAATATGAAGGAAACATTATTTTAATAGGGCATATGCATAAATTATATCATATTATCAGGGTATATGTATTTTTACACCTTTTCATTTTAATTACTTGTGTTTTTATTTATTACACTTAGGGTACACGTGCTTTGCAAAACTAGAAAAAAATTGTCATTAGCATCCGTTAATGAACAAAATAACCAAAAGGAAAACAAACCTTCAAATTGTCTTCTCTCTCTTGTAGTCAAGAGTATCCAAAACATAGATAACTTAAAAGATTGAAGAAAATGAAAAGAATTTGTTAGATGAAGCCTTATACAACTAGTAAGAGTGCTTGAAGTTAAGACAATATTAGAATGGAACATCAAAAGCACTGTTGAAGAAACAAAGCATTTTGATTAATTGAAAGCTTCAAAAGTTTAGAAGTAAATTAGAAGCAATGATAAAAAAAATATAAAATAAAATAGAAACAGACACAAAAAGTTTAGAAGTAAAGTAAAATATAGATGATGCTCTGGAATCATAAGCGAAGTAAAATGTAAGTGTTTACAAAACTAAATATGTTTGGAACATAATTAATTATATCCAAGCATATCAATCTTATGGAGAATACTACATTAGACAATGGTCAATTCAAAACATAAGAATGTAAGTTTGTGAATTTAGGAAATATCTAAAGAAGTTAAAGCAGATCGGTAAAGAATGTCATCAAATCATAGATAAAATATCTGAAAATTCTTATCAGTCACAAGGAGACTGTCGACGGAAGATTTTAAACTATGGGCTCCAAAGGGCCATTGTGACCTTAAAGGATTAAAGGCTAATGGGTTACGACCCATACCACTCTCAACCATGGGAAGCCATCCATGCGGAGTACTACACAAGTAGTCAAGGCTGCTCATGGACCCATGGTGCCTGAGGTATTAAGACCATGTGACTAAAAAGTCTACTCGAGGTCGTTCTAACCCGAGGTCTCCTAGACTTTGAGTACTGAAGTCTGCCATGACTACTTTAACTTACCTATTACTTAGCTATTTTGGAACATATGTCCTACTTTCCTATTTAGGAGCAAATCCGTTCAGAAAATGTACTTTCCTATTTGAGCCAAAATATGTATTATTCCAAAATTGTACATCTCTCACTTATAAATAAGGGCCAAACCTCTCAGGTAAGACACTTTGGACACAAATACACGAGTTTTCCTATTTTCTAATCATCCGTTATAGATTTGTTGAATTAAGTATTAGAGAGGATGCATCAAACAACCATCCGGTATCCATTAACTTTGTTTTCTTTTGCAGGCCTAAGCACATCTTTATGTTCCAAGGCATAGATCTCTACTAGCTAAATTCAAGTAACAATAGAGAAAAAACGACCGTTTTAATCTAGATGACAATTTAAACATTTGAGTGACAACTATATAAAGGAGAAAATTCAAAGATTGAAGAAAGAGAACAACAAGAAGAACAAAAAAGACAGAGAAGAAATACAGTGAACCTTTGCTAAAGCATTTTATCATTGTGTTGAAAGACATTGTGCGAAAACTAAAGGAAAGTCTTTCTAAATTGTTTATTCTTTCTTGAATGAATTGTGAGAGTATTTGAGAAAGATTATAGGGTAAATTCTACAGACCTGCATGTTCCTAAGGGAGAATGTGGATAGGGTAAAATTATTGTAATCTATAGATCTGCATAACCCTTTGTTAGGGATTGCAAGGTAGAGCATGTTGGTGTATGTAATTTTCTGTATTTTCTCAAATTGTGAAACGCGTCATTTAGATAACCAGTACCTTGGCTGTGGGCTGGAAGAAATGACTGTGAAGTACCTCTATAAATCATTTGTCTTTTATTCTCTATCCCTATGCCCTGTGATATTTCTATATAGTTTATATTTTTGCTAAATTGTATTAAGTTTGATCATTTTTTGAATTCATTTAGTATGTTCTAAATTAAGAAATGGAATTCGATAAGAAATTCTAATGATGAGTTCTGGTCTAACAAATAATTAAGAAGAGGTTTTGATTTGTTTTTCGTTGAAAAGTTCAACTCTTGATTTTAGGACCAAACAAGACAAATCATAAATAACTCTTAAAATACAAGTTTACATCTGAAAATATTGCATACATCCCAAGGTGTTGCTATTTATTACCCTTTTAGAGACGGCTTTGGGAATTTAGCAATTGTTCGGGGGTTATTTTCAAAATTTCAAAAGTCATGAAAGTAAAGCCATACATTAGAAATTTATGAATCTATCCGTACTTTACCAATAATTTAAGAGGGTTAGTTGCAATTATTAAAAGAACTACAAATTTATCTGGGAAGTTTGACGAAGAGGCAGATAAAACGAAGATCAGAATAGTCCTTTGATGCTCCTGAGAATTATATAAAAGTTATGAGTAATTAATTACCAAACAGTGGAGAGAAGCGTCAATTATTCACAACACCATCCCAAGCCTTGGATTCATTGATTGGATGGTCCATATTGAATGTTTTTTGTATAAACGAAGTGCGAATCTTGTTATAATTTAGGTCTGATTCCAAGTGCTAATCCAACTAAGTCTAGATATTAATTATCCATTTTTAACTTGTTTTGGGTCATTAACCATGCTCCACGTCCCAAGACTGATCATTTGCCCCCTTTAAGTGCCATGGAAATTAGAATTTCTATTCCAACAAACTACTTAAACATCGACTTAATTCATAATTAAGCAAGAAGAGAGCATCACTATTTGCGAACTAATCAAACTTCTGTTATTCTTCCTTTCGTGATGTGTTGGGAATATAATAGAAGGTATTAAAAATTGTTGAAGTTGTATATAATAGAAGGAAGGATTTATATAATCTAGAAGCTACACGATTAGTGGTGTAAATTAAGTGGATAAGTGTCATGATTTAAGGGGACTTGCGTAACAAATTTTTCCAATAAGAAGCCACTGTCTTTGTCAAAATTGAAAAACCTTTTTATTGTAAACTAAAACTCCTTGGTGCTTTTAATTATTTTCCAGGAGCTGCAATAAGAGCACGCAGAGAGACTAATAATAATCTACACGCAATTTAATTAATTTAAATAAGCCATAAGTTAGGAACTGTCTTCCGTATTTATAATAGAAACTCCAATAAAATTTTTTCTTTTATAGTTTTTAATATTGGTTACACACTTAAATAGAAAATAAATACATAAAATTATTGTAAAATTCTTACTTTGTTTCTAGAATACTCGTATTAATAATTTTTCCTTTAATATAGTAGGATTGTCGTACAAGTAGGCAAATATTCCCCCACCGTGTCATGGTTCCACCAACAAAACAAATTTGTAGACTCTTAAAAGGTTGCATTATATTGGAATCCGAGCAACCTTTATGCGTAAGCGTCGACAAAAGTTAGTAAGTAGAACCTACAAGACAATCATGATTCATTCTCATTAATTAACCATCTACATATGCAGCCACGTATCGGTTTCTGAAAAGTGAGAAGGCAATGGCATGAAATATGGGCTCTATGCTTCTTGTCCTATTTTAATAACGGTGTCATCTTACACCATGTTTCGATTGAAGGAATAAAAAGGGAGAGAAAGAAAGAAAAGTGAAAGGAAAGAGAATTTTATTTAAAATTTTTCGTGAACTCCATCAAATATCTTTCCTTTCGATTTGGAACGAATTAGAAAGAAAATTTACTTAAATATTTTTTCACTAAAAAGAAATTATAGAATTTTAAGGACATTTTGGTACTTTAATAAATTTAAAAAATATATCTAATACACTTTTCATTAACAATCATTCTTTCCAAATTTCTTCTATTGTTCCTTAATTATTATCGGTAGTTAATTAAGGTATGCACGCATTGGGCCTACAAAACAATGCACAATGAAAGGACGCAAGAGGGTTATTCGGCGTAACCATTCTGATACTTAAGTTAGCAATAAGTTTTTTGTGAAATAAAATACTAAGTGCGTAAGCTTAGAATGTAAAGTTTGTAAAGAGAGTTACCGTTGGATAGATATCTGGTATTTATAGTGGAGTGGAGTCGACTGTAAGAGATCAGTTGCGAGAGAGATCTTCTCCCACAAGTGTGTGAGAGTGGAGCTGCCGCGTCCAATGTGTCCTTAATATTTAGAACATGACTATTTTATCCTTATCTTATAGTTTATGGCCATTATAATTCTTCATAGGCTTAGGTCACTAAGGGCCAGGCTTGAGGCCTACAGAGACAAGTTTAGGGAAGTAAGGCTTGGTGGATCTAATCAGGACTAAGAGGTCCCTACCTAAAATACCCTATCAATACTTGTGCCCCCCTACCCCCTAGTCTCATTGCCGAGGAAGAGGCAAGGAGAAGGAATGTATAGGCTGCTTAGACGTAATCAATCCGACTTTAAGAAGTTCGATCTGATGCCATGATGTCGATGTGATGAGGTTGTAGATTCAAAGTGATGGATGATTCGAGGTGAGAAAGCCCAGAGTAACGAGTCGTCTTAAGCAGTGGTTTATTGATCTGAAAGTGTCTGAGGTTAAGTAGGTAGGGGTGTTAAAGTGCTCCAATGCTACAGATCGGTCTGCTTAAACAAGGCCTAACCGAGCTGACATAGGTGCGTCATGCTTTCGTAACGTCGACCGAGTGTAGATCGGATGGACCTTGAAGAAGCTTCCCATTAAAGGGACTTTCAAAATGTAACTTTTGCCCGCTTGTGTTCCGTACATTAAATGTGATGTGACAAGTGTCGTGTTAGAAAACTGGTGTGCAGTTACATGCTTTTTGCCCTTTTAAAGGTAGCCGTCCAATTGAAATGCTTTCCTCATGTCTGTTAGGTAGCATTTTAAGGGATTCGTGTTTATATGTATCCCATAACCGCCTATACGGCTTCCTAAGCAATTTTCCTATAAATAAGAGGATTGTTAAGAGAGAATGCTTTTCTGCAATCTTTTCGCTCAGTTGTCTTAATTTCTACGTTCGCGTTTACGTTCGAACTCTTAAACCTTCTTTAGAAACTTCAATTTTTTCTTTTAAGAATCACATTCATGTCTACCAACAAGGATGAGGCTAGCTCTTCTTCACTGGAACTTTCCTCCAGTTCAAATTCTATAAGGACGGATCCTCCTCGGGTGTAGGAGAGCAAAGTGTTGTCACTAGCACAACTCGACCAACCTACGAGGATGGCCGTAAAAGCGTTGGATAGGGCTAGAATCATCAATACCATCCCTAAAGACATGTACATGGATATTCTCTTGCCTTCGGCCAAGGATTTATTAGACGCTCCTAGTACGGGAAAGGGGCTTGATGGTCAATAAGCAAAAGTAAGGATTCTACCCCCTAGCTGGGTCATCAGTAACTTCCTCGTGGGGTTAATACCCGGGTAGCATATTAGGTTACCGCACAAGGATGAACGAGTGGCTTTGCTATCGGGGAGGTGCTTCAAGGTTTTCCAGAAGTGCCTAGAATTTGGGTAACACCTCCCCCAAAGTCATTTTGAAAGGGAGTTTTTCTATTACCATTGCTGTAGCCCATTATAGATCCCTCTAAATGGGTGGAGGGTATTGAAAGCGTTCCAGGTGCTCTGAGAAAACCTGGTGATAAGGGCTACTCTCGAGCTCTTTTACCACTTCTACATGTGGAAGAGCGTTGAGAGGTAGCCTTACCTCCAAACGTGACTAGGAAAGAAACTATTCTACTACTTTGTCGACTCGATCAAAGGCTAGCAAGACAAATACATGGTGGTAGAGTTGTCCAAAGAGATCGCCTTCTAGACTTGGTGGACCGGAATGGTCTGTACTGTTAGTGAGAAAAGGCTCGGGCCAAGTGATGCTGAGGCCGTCAAGGAAATCTTAGCCTTCATAGAGCTGAGAGGTAGCCAGGAGATCAATGCTACGGAGACTATAGAAAGGTATTTCCAGCACCCAATCTTTGAGCTCTTGCCCATCATGAAGAAAGCTGTGGCGAAGAAATGAGTTGAAGGTACTAATTCATTCCTACATGCCTATTTGTTGTGCTAGTGTTGAGGTGCTTCGTCTAACACCTGTAGGATGGGTAGACTTCCTTGGTCGTGCTGGTCATGATGGTGTTTTACAAATAATAGTGGTAATTTCCTTTGATGAGATGACACCAGGCATGATCAAAGGTAGGTCAGCTGACAAGGAAGGCAACAAAGCCGAAGCTGGGGTTCGAAGAGACCAGTTAGCCACAGCCGAAGTCTGTACCTCAAGGGATTCTCCTCGTCATCCGAGACGAGCCAATGGTCGTGGTGCCTTTGAGCGTGGCTCCTGCCCGTTTCTACTATCCACTCGTCCGAGCCCATCATTATGGGCAATGAAGGTATCAATGTGAAGGGGCCTGATTTGCAGGTGCTTTCCCTTTTGAGAGTAGCTGAAGGAGGAATCGAGGAGATAGTTACCCTACTTGCAGCTGTGGGCAAAAAGCGTAAGGCTCCCGAGGTACTCGAGGAGCTAGGTCCAAGGACGAAGAGGCAGAAGCCCCTGGCAGAGGAACCTTTGGCCAAGGGGAAATGGAATAAGTAGCCCCTAGCTCATCCCTTCCAGAGCGTGGATGATGTTAGGGACGAGTTTTTGGACATCCTTAACAACTTCCATAGGGTCTCACACCCCTAATGACTAGGCTATGCTGGAAAGGATCTTCCAAGAGCGTATAGGCGACCCCATACAAACTGCAGGCCACTTAAGTACCCTAATGTAGTAGGTAAGTCTTCTATGCTATTGTGGTGTTGTATTTTAGTATCTGGTATTAACTTGTGCATTCTATTTTCATCTTGTAGTACTGTGGTCAACTCAAGCTGAGCAAGTCCCATGCCACCCAAAAAGAGGCAACTAAATTATGGAAGGAGTTACATTAGTAAAAGAAGTGTCTGCTAAAGGTAGAGACTTCTAGTAGGAGATACTTGAGAAAATTTGTGCAAGCTAACAGGTATCTCTACTGCTCTGTTGTACAAGTGGCAGGGCTTCAAGCAAAGCTCAAGCATGAGGGATGCTCAAGCAGGAGAAGGGCAAAGTAAAGAGGGATGCTCGGAGGGTCATGAAATTGAAGGCTCGGCTAAAGAACGAGTAGAAGACGAAGGCTCGTCTCTTGCAACGACTAGAGGAGGAGGGCACAGTTAGGGTCCGAATTGAAAAAGAAAATGCTAAGCTGAAGGCTTCCGCGGCTAGGTAGAAAGCCAAGCTGGTGATGAAGGTATCCGAGTGTGAGGGCATTAGGGCTACGTCGCTCGAGCTGTTCGGCTTAAAGGCCACTTTGGAGCAACAACTTGGGGAGCTACTGTAAGCCCCAAAACTAGTTATTCGAGGTTTCGATCGGTTGAAAAACCCAATCAAGCCTAAATTATAAAGTAAAGCTAGAAATATTAGTAAAATGATCTCATAAGTTTGAATTTAAGAAAATAAGCAATAAAATAAAAGAATATAAAAAATTCAAATTTTAAGTATATAACTCGTCATTTATCGAAAACGCGTAAAATGCATTTCGATAATTAACGAATCGCTAGAGATAAATTATATGTATACTAAAAATTGTAAAATGATCTAAATAATATTTAGGAATATTTATTTGTACTGTATATGAATTTACGTGTATGTAGAAATACGCGTAATTACTTAAGATACGTAAAATGTACTAAAATAATAAGAAATAATTAAAGAAAATTCATAATTAATTAAGAAAAAATCAGGAAAAATATAGAAAAATGAGGAAAAGTCCAAAATTGATAATGCAATTATCTTGTCTCATTAATGCACAATAATTTCCCTAAAGCTCTATAAATAGCAAGAAAAATTCAGAAGCTCATTTGGGCAGTTTAGAGAGTAAGAAAAATTGGGAGAGGCGAAATTGAGAAAAAAATTAGGGTTAGGAAAAAAATAAGAAAAAACCGTGCAATTAAGACCATAAAAGGGAACCCACATCAGACGAGCAACTAGGAGTGGACAGCCACCACCACTATACGGTGGTGGCAGCGCCCAAACCGGCTGAGAAGGCTACAGTGACCGATGGTGGCCAGAGTTACCCAAACCGGTGAGTCCAATTTCCAATCCTATTTTGTGTAATTTTGTAAAAATAGTAAATATTATTAGAAAATTATGAATTTTATTATTATGAAATATTTTTGTATTTAGTTTTTAGGAAAAATATTATTTTGATGAAAATATGTCTCATGATATAGGGTCTTTAAGAAATCATGCAAAACCGAGCATGTTTCGGTTTACAAATAAATGACCTTAAAAGTGTAGTTTTGAACCCAAAATTTTTGTGTAGATTACTTAGATGATATAGAACAGTGCTATGAAGCCCGTTTTCAAAAATTAATTTTTGAAATTTTTAGGTCTTAAAATAAGGCATAAAATGGGTAATTTAGGGTTAATAAAGTAATTAAATGGTTAATTACTGATTTAGTGAATAAGTATATGTTTTAAGATGTTGAAATTTGATGGAGTATGATACTTGTAGCATTTAGGGTATTGGATGTAATTATTAGGTTAATTATGTAATAAATGAGTAATAGGGAAAAATAGTAAATTTTAAGTTAATTTTGTAAATTAGGGTAATTAGTAGTAAAATCTGATTTAGGATGAATTTAGATATTTTGAAATGATAATTGATGTTGCGAGATAGTAATTAGAGTGATAAAAATATTAGATGTGCATTATGTACATAATAAGTAATAGTACATAATATACAATTATTAGAAATATAATAAATAGAAAATATTAGAATAAAAATTGATATTATGATAATAATAAAAATATATAATAAATCTGATAGGAAACTTGAATTTATGTAATTATATGAAAAATGTAAAAATTTCTTACATCAAGAGTAAATTCGATACACTAATAAGGATTTAAGTGTACCGGGTGGAATAAAAGACTAATTAGAGGTAATGATAATATTTAGGAGATCAAGAAGTAATATGATTAATTTTACATTATGAGTTGAAACGAATTTCTAGGGTTCGAGTATAAAACAATACATAGAAATCGAACTAGAACCTAATTTAAAAATCGATGCGAAAACCGAACTCAAACCTAACCCCAAACCTAGAATAATTGTAAAATACTTAAGACCTAGATAATTAGGTATATTAAACCCTAAACAAAACATAACAATAAGCGTTATAGAATAAAATGAACCTATAATAGTTATATGAAAAACTGAAACCACGTTTGTGTTATAGGGATGATCGGCGATGGCCTGAGCAAGTCGGACCTCGAGTGAGTGAGCGAGGAGTCAAGATAAGTTGGTATTAATACGATGTTGTATTTTAGAGGCTTGAGATTATGCTTAGTTGTGCTTGTTAGATAGTTGGATGTGTGCATATGCTTGATTATGAATGATGCTATGATTCTGTTTGTTGTTCTAACTTATATTATATGATTTGTATGAAATGAACAATCACGCTAAACTGGACCTAATCGAATATACGACTTGTAATCATAATCGGACCTGCATGGCAACCCATTATGGGAAACCTAGGATTTTTCGGTTAAATACCGACCTCTTCAAAAGGGATAACGCAGGATTGCAAAAGGTCCCTTCTTTAGCTTTAGTCGAATTAAGTGACAGGTGAGGAGATCACAGCGAGGGTGAAGTCAATGGTTCGAAGGTAGTCGCGAAAGGAGTAAGGTCTCCATTCCACAAGCCTGGGTTTGGTTGTGAGCTGTTGCATTAACAGCAACTCTTCAATCCGGATTAGAGCGGGCGCAATTTCTCTAATCTTACGACGGGCTGGACAACATCGTGCGATGGCATTTGCTTGAACATGCATTGAACTTAATAAGTTGGTTGATAACCTTGTTATATTTATAGTATAGTTTTAAGTCCTCCATCCTAACTTATTGGGTTGTGGTTGCTCACATCCCTATAGACGTTGTGTAAGTGCTGGCTAAGAAGCAGTAAACAACTACTCTGAAGCTAGCAACTGCTGGATCCTGGGGAGTGAGGAAAAATATTTGAAGAATAAACACATATTTTTAAGGTTTAAGCTTTTACTTTAGAATTTTTCATTTCTGAATAATATAATAACTATGAAATATATTACGGAGAAATATTGTAAACGATAATTGTAATAACTAAATTATAGTGTGTATATGTATTTCCTCACTTTCTTAGGTAAATGATTTATTTAAATTACAAACTGTTTACTTCAAAGCGGGTTAATCGTGAACGCCTTATGTAAATCAAGTCTAGGATAGCGGTTGTAAGGCCAACTTCTATCTTAGAATGGTTTACACGACAGGGCTATTACGACTCTACCACTTCGGGGCGTGACAACTATAGGGTAAGGTTTTAGAGATACAAGAGATCATCTTTAAGATGGAGAGCGGAGAGGTCTTCAGCAATGCTGCCGCAAGGAAGGCAATCGCTGACTACAGGGCCACCAAGAAGTAGCTAAAGGAGTTGGAAGACCTATTTACTGATTCCGCTCGCTTCACTAGGAGAAAAATCCTTTCCTATTATCCAGATTTGGACTTGAGCTTCCTCAATTTTCTAGACTCTTTCACATTCAACGAAAATAAGGAAGCCCTAACGCGAGGGGAGTCCGCTCGGGTAGCTGTAGCAAA
Source organism: Lumnitzera littorea (assembly GCA_024138015.1). NCBI lineage: Eukaryota > Viridiplantae > Streptophyta > Magnoliopsida > Myrtales > Combretaceae > Lumnitzera > Lumnitzera littorea. The sequence continues at coordinate 110,514,618 of JAMXBB010000001.1, forward strand.
CGTAGGCACGTCTTCTAGTACTAGGGTAGGGCAAGGCATGGCACTTCTACATGCGGCCCTACCTTAGCAACTCAGTAGGAAAATGCCTCAGAAGTTATCCTTGGGGAAGATCTACCCGTAAGGGGTCCTACCGCTCCTGATTCGCATGTCTCGTGCTCCTCTACGGCTAAAGTACCCACGGATCATCGCTCAGAGCAGATTGATGCCTTGGATTTTTCAAAGTTACCTAAGCTAGCTAATCCCAAGCGATAGTGGGGCTTTGTAATTTCTTTTTTATATGGTTAGGGCTGGGATGCCGTCCTTTGCTCTGTAAATAAAGGTGTAGAATAAATAAATGAAGTTTTTTGTAAGTCTTTCGCTATTCTCTATAAATTTTGTAGACCCTTAGTCGAGGTATTGTTAAGGGAGTTTCTCTATACAAGGGGTATTTCCCCTTACGGAGACTACCTTAAGGGGTCAGGTCGATGGCATTCCTTCCTATTCAGTTTTTAGGAGTTCCTCTATACAAGGGGTATATTCCCTTGCTGAGGTTATCCTAAAGGGGTTAGGTCAGTGGCGTTCCGACTCACTCGATTCATGGGAGTTCCTTTGTGTAAGGGCTATTTCCCCTTGCCAATGTTACCCTAAGGGGGTCAAGTCAGTAGCGTTCCGGCTTACTTGGTTCGTGAGAGTTCCTCTATGTAAGGAGTGTTTCCACTTGCTGAGGTTACCCTTAGAGGATCAGGTTGGTAACGTTTCGACTTGCCTGATTCATAAGAATCCTTCTGTACAAGGGGTGTTTCCCCTTGTCGAGGTTACCCTAAGGGAGTCAAGTTGGTGTCGTTTAGACCTACTCGAGTAACTATTCGTGTCTTTTTTAAAAGTTAGCAAGGCCACTGAAACAAAAGGAGAGAGAGAGAAGTACGCAATCAATCGAGAGCTTTTTATTTTGACTCAAATTGAAAATAAAATTGTATATGATGAAATTTTAATCAAAGTAGAGGCGTAAATTGTTGGCGTTCCACATGTGCAGGACAAGCTCGCCATCTAATCTTTCTAGCTCATATGCTCCATTGCCCAATTTCTCCATGACTCTAACCAGGTCTTCCCAATTGGGGGCCAGCTTACCCTGGCCTTCTTGTGAACTAATGGCCTCCAATTTTCAGCACACGAAGTCGCTGACCTTGAATTCCTTGTGTTAAACCTTCTGATCATAATATCAGGCGGCCTAATATTGGTATGCAATAACTCAAGTAGCAACGAGGTCTCTGATTTCCTCGATTGTGTCGACACTTACCTGCAGCAATGAGTCATTTAGGGTGGCTTTGAAACTTCAAGTCCGGATATTGGGGAGTTCAAGTTCGATAGGGAGGACAGCTTTCAACCCGAAAACCAGACGGAAGGTGGTTTTGCCCATTGAAGTGCAGTGTGTGGTCCTATACCTCTACAAGATATTAGGCAGCTCATCGACCCAGGCGCCATGAGATCGGTCCACACGCTTCTTAAAGTTATCTAAAATGACCCGATTGGTCGCCTCCACCTATCCATTCAATTGGGGGTCGGCAACCGAAGTGAAGCATATAGCGATGTAGTGCTTGGCATAGAACTCCCTGAACTTGGGGTTGTTAAATTGTTGGCCATTGTTTGTGATCAGTACATGAGGGACTCCAAACCGGGAGAGAATGTTGTTTCTGACAAATGACTCAATGCTCCTTTCTATGATTCTATCTATGGCTTTGACCTCCACCCACTTCGTGAAGTAATCCCCGGCGATAATTATGAACTGCCATCCTCCTAATGCTTTCGAGAAGGCGTTAAGGATATCAATCCTCCATTGGGCAAGCGGCCATGGGTTTGTCAAGGGTTGGAGTACGGTGCTAGGTGTGTGAGTGATTGGGGTGTGCTTCTAGTACTACAGGCGCTTCTGGCATTGCGAGCGCTTCTAGCACTGTAGGTACTTCTAGTACTGTGGGCACTTTTAGGCTACGACCTTTCCTACCTCATGATAAGCCAATAATATTCGAGCCATAGCACCCGAAGATATAAGGCTTGGGATTGGATATGATTGCTACACAATTCGGCATGCAGCTCTTCCATAATGCACAACCCTTCCCTTTCTCGGAGACACCGGAGCAGGGGGAGGCCGATTCCCCTATGGTATAGGACGCTGTCAATTAGTGTATAATTGATAGTGTGGTATCAAAGCTTCTTCGACTCCCTCCTATCCCCTGCCAACATTCCCTCCTCTGAGTAGCTCCGAATGGGATCCATCTAACTTGGCTCTAGTGCCGCCATGGTCAATTCCAAAATTTCAGTCGGGCTTGGATCTATTGTTTTTTCGAGCAGGTACTCTATGAAGATCTTATCGTCCTTTATCTTGGGCTTCCATATGCCAGTGGAGGCTAGCTTGAATAGCCAGTCGACCAGTAAATTTTCCATTCAAGGGATTTTCTCAATGTCCCAAGAGGGAAAGTCCACTAGGAGCCCTCTCACCTGTATCTGGCCTCATATTCACCTCGAACCTATTGTACAACGAGCATGGAGTTTGAGAATATCTGTAACTGTTCGACTTTGATCTCCTTGGCCAACTTCAGGTCGGCGATAAGTGCCTCGTATTCGGATTCATTGTTGCTGGAATTGAACCTAAACTTGAGAGTGTAACAAATGGTGACCTCATACGAGCCGATCGGTACAAGGCCCATACTTCTACCTCCAGTTATGGATGATCCATCGACGTAGAGAGTCCATACCGATTTGTCGTCACCCAACGGTGTTTCTTCTCTAGTATATTCTACTACGAAGTTGGCTAACACCTATGCCTTGTAAGCCGTTCATGGTCGATACTGGATTCTATACGCGCTCGATTCCATTGTGTACTTCATCATCCATCCAGATACATTGGGTTTCTATAGCATAGTGCATAGTGGCTGGTCCATGAGTACAATCACCTAGTGCGCCTGGAAGTAAGGCCTTAGCTGTCTGGCAATAATGACAACAACCAATGCAAATTTTTCTACTCTGGTGTACTTAACCTCAAACCCATGAAGTATGTGGCTAACATAATATACTGACTTGTGTTCTCTTCCGTCTGCTCCAAGCAGCATAAAGGAGAGAGCTCGATCGCTAACAGTCAGGTACAAAAATAGATCCTCCCCTTAGATAGGCTTGGAGAAGATCTGTAGATGAGCGAGAAAGTCTTGGAGCTGTTAAAAGGCAACGACACACTCTGAAGTCCATTCAAAACCCTTAAGATTTTTTAGGATTTTGTAGGATTTTGAAGAATTCAGTGCATCTGTTAATGCTCTTTGAAATGAATCTACTCAGGGCAGCCATCATGCCAATGAGCTTTTGTACGTCTCGGACTGAAGCTGGGGGCTTCAATCCCCTAATGGTCGCGATTTTCTCGGGGGTGACCAGAAATCCAAGGAACTTGCCTAAGTCGACACTGAAGAAGCACTTCTGGGGATTCAACTTCATATCATGCGTGTGCATTTGGTTGAAGGCTTCCTGGAGATCCTTGACATGATCAACGGACTTTTGGCTCTTGACAATCATGTCATCGACATACACCTCCATATTGCGCTCGATCTAGGGCTTAAACAATTTCGTCACCATCTGCTAATATGTGGCGCCAATGTTTTTCAGTCCGAATGGCATTACAGTGTAGCAATATGTGCCATAGTCGGTGATAAAGGAGTTACGGACCTCATCCTTCAAGTCTATTTTGATCTGGTTGTATCCCAAGAAGGCGTCCATAAAGCTCAGTAGGGCATGTCTTGATGTAAAATCGACAAGTTGGTCGATTTTAGGGAGGGGGAAATAATCTTTAGGGCAAGTTTTGTTGAGGTTGATATAATCGACACACATAGGCCACTTCCCATTCTTCTTTTTCACTAGTACGACATTTGCTAGCCACGTCTGGTACTTTTCCTCCCTTACGAAGCTGGCTTTAAGCAGCTTCTATACTTCCTCCTTGATTGTAGCCTACCATTTTAGAGCGAAATGCCTCTTTTTTATTTGACAGGCTGTGCTATGGTATCGATGTTGAGGCTATAGGTTGCTAGGTTAGGGGAAATTTCAAGCATGTCGGATGTTAACTAGGCAAACCTATCTAAATTTGCCCGCAAGAGGGCAATGATTTCATCCTTTACTTCGGCTAGGGTCTCAATCTCAACTTTTGTTGTTTGATCGGGAGAGTCACCGATCTGGACATCTTTGGTTTTTTCTTTGGGCTCACCCCTCTTAGCCAGTCTCTCCTGCGGGCCCATCTCTAGGGCGAAGACGCCATTGCCTTTGGCCGCCTTAACATATAGCTCTCGCGAGAGCTTCTAATCATACCTACATACTCCTACCCGTGTGGGCATTAGGAATTTAACCTTCAGATGCAGGGAAGCTGTGATCATCCCAAATGCGTTTAGGCTTGGTCTTCCCAAGAGCGCATTATAAAGGGAGGGACAATCAATCACAACAAACTCCACGGATCATTATATTACGTGGTTATCATCGCTGAGTTCCATGTCTAGCGTGACGATGCCCTTGGCTTGGACCATGCTACCGTTGAAGCTGATTAGATTGTGATGGTATGGTTTTATCTTTACTAGCAGCTTTATCTTTACTAGCAGCTTTATCTTTACTAGCAGCTTCTTCCTCATCCTGTCATATGTGTGGAGGAAGAGTATATCGGTGGAGCTGCCAGTATCTACCATGATCTTCAAGATCTTGAATTATGAGATCCTCGCCCCAATAACCAGGGCGTCTTAATGGGGAGTATCGACTTCTTCAAGGTCGGCATCGGAGAAGGAGATGGAAGTGTCTAACTTTTGTCTCTTCTCCCTAACTGCTAGCACCTCTGATTGGGCGTTAATCGAGCTACTAATGCTCAGTTAGCTCCCAAGGTGCGAGCCCCCCATAATTACATTTATGATGCCATTGGGGCACAATCATTATGACGGTCGTTATTGTGCTCCACTTAGGCATCCTTGGTCCGTCACCTCTGAGGTTCCCTATCAATATCATCATCAAAACAATCATCGTTCCACCGATATACCACGTATTCATTGAAGAAGCTGCATTAAATGGCATATTCGACGGCATTCTTCAACTAGAAGCACTCTTTAGTTGTATGGCCATAATTATCGTTGAACTGACAGTATTTGTCAGAGTTCCGACAACTAGGGCCCACATTTTCTATAGCCTCTACAGTAAGTTTTGGGGTGCTTCACTTCGAAATAGACCTGGGCTATGGGTCTATTCAGAGGCGTGGGTTGACTGCAAATAGGAGGGGGGAGAGGGTTGTACTCTACTTAGTGTTTCTTCTTCCCAGAGCTTTCCCCTTTTGGTCTGCTCGGCATGCTTTTGTCAAAATAATCTTTAATAGACAATTTCTCCTTGTCCTACTTTCCGCCTGACCTTTTTCAGTCAGCATCGTGCCTAGCGCGAATGTTATCTTCCTGGTCGATGTACTTTTAGGCTTTGTTTTAGAAGTCGGCCAGGGTCTTTGGCTTATCTACGCAAGTAATCGGAAGAAATCTCTCGAGGGTCTGATGCCGAGCTGTGCGGCATAGACAGCGACTCCCTCATCTAGCTGAAGGATCTCAACCACGGCATTATTGAATCGAGCTACATAATCGCGCAAGGACTTACCCTCACCTTACCTTACTAAGTATAAGGACGATGTGTCTTTGGATGGGAGCTTACTAGCCTTAAAATGGAGGTTAAACTTCCTGGCCAGCTCATCGAAGGAGCTGATCAAATTGTCGGGGAGGTCGCTAAATCACGTCTGTGCTTCCCTCCTTAGCGTACTCAAAAAGGCTTTGCATAGCATGCCATCTCTATGATTGTAAAGGTTCACGAGAGTGTGGAAGTGGAAGAGATGGTCACCGAGGTCACCCATGCCATCATATTGGTCCAGGGACGGAAGTTTGCCGTTGGGGGGGCAATACTTCGTCCTGAACACCCCTGGTGAAGGGAGTCTTGTTGTTGGTGACCAGTCTGGTATCGCTAGTAGACTTACTCTCTTGCTGCTTGGAGAGTTGCCTTATCATCGCACAAAGCTCATTTAAGTCGACGTCGTCCGCCGGGTAAGCTTGTTGTGCAACTAAATGAGCCTAAACTCCTTACGAGTTAGCTTCCTGCTCATTGTCAACTAGAACTCGATCGCGAGTAGCCGCAAACCTTACTGGCTGTTGTTACAGCGGCGAATTAGGTTACTAATTCCTTCCATTCTACAACAACAGCAGTTGCTGCTATTAGATGTTGTCCCGCCCAATACAGGCATTTGAAGCTTTAGGGTGATGAGTGTTACACTCCGAAGTTACAGAGTTGTAATAGTCCTACCATATAAACCATTTTATGATAGTAACTGGCCTTACAGTACCTACCATAGATATGATTTATACAAGGCGTTGACAACTTCTCGCTTTGAAGTAAACAGTTCAATTAAGAGTTTAGCTAAAGTTACAATAATTATCAAGAAATTTAGGTTAACATAGATAATTACATGTAAATTCCATAGAATTTCCAGGAAATTCTACATTAACGTAACGGTCAACTAATTTACATATCAACTATCAGTTTTTCAGTCTTAAGCTACTAAGGAGACTTTAGATATACATTAACTACTAGGCAAATTGATCTTCACACCTCAGGCTTCAAAAGAACTAACCTCTGGATAGTTGTAGGATGGCATATTACTCGGAATATTAAAAAATCAGGACCTGCAAAAGAATCTATACGGGTATGAGCAACTACAGCTCAGTAAGTTATTGGAGACTCGTGAATGTATACAAACACAAACAAGATTATCAAACGATTATTTTCATGCAATGCAATAAGCAAGTGTTATCACATAACGTAGTCCGATTCGTTGCGAAATCAGAGGAAATTCCACCCACTCTAATCTGGGTTGAGGAGTTTCCATGTTATGCAACAGCTCACAACCAAACTCAGGTTTGTGCAATAGAGATATTGCTCCTCCTAAGACTATCCTTAGAACTACTGCCCTTATCCTCACCACAATCTTTTCTCCTGTTACTTAGTTCGGCTAAGGATGAGGAAAAGATCAATTTGCTATTAACGCTATCTTTATCGAAAGTGTCGGTGTTTGATTGGAGAACCTTAATGATCTCCTAAAGGGTTGCAATGCATGACAATTTAGGGCATTAGAGTTGATTGAGATTAAGTTTGATTTAAGGTATTCAGACAATTTCACACCAATCCAATCATAATATACAATCAAGCATAACACAAATTTCAATACGAATTCAGATACTCAAACACATACATAAATTACTTACAATCACAATCATATACAATCCTAAGTCTTCAAGTACCATAAAACAGTACTCTAATACGGCAAAGTAACAACCCAACTTACTTAAAATTCTCGGTTGCCCAATCACTTAACTGCAGGTCGGTTTGTTTGCGGGTATCCTATAATACAAATACGTCTTTTTAGTACTTATACTTTGATTATACATATTCTAAGTTATAATTTAACTCACTTCTCCATGTATACCTATTATTTACTAATGATTCACTCTACCTTAGTTCGGGGTTTGATTTCTAAATGTATACATTGTCTTTGACTATGAAGAATCCTAAATACGCTCGAATCCTAATGTGAAATTAATTACATTAAGCTCGAGTATTCTAATATCACATTAGGTCTTAATTTAGTATTCTAACCTATTTAGTACACTTTAATCTTAATTGAGGTATCGGATTTACTCCCGATATGAGGAAATCTTATATTTTTGATCCAATTACCTAAAATTAAATTTTGTTTCAAATTTATTATGTATTGATTTTATTATTATATTATCCAAATAGACCTAATTTTTTCATATTTATTAAAATTCCAATTTCACATATTCCTAATTTCCTACAATTACCACATAATTCATATATTAATTATACTTACCACTCCAAATAGTAGAATTAGGTTTTCACATCAGAGATTAACATTTTTAAACATCTAATTACCATCTAAATCAGTAATTAATTACTTAATCACCTAATTAACCCAAAATTACTCAATTTTTTCATCATTTTAGGGCTAAAAAATTACTTAAAAATTTCGAAAATTAATTTAATAAAAATGGCTTCATAGCACTATTCTATATCACTTAAGCATTTTACAAAAAAAATTTGAGCTCCAAAATACACTTCTAAACTTATTTATTTTTAGTTTTAATCATGTTCAGTTTTACTTAATTTCTTAAGAATCCTATATTTACAGACATGATTAAACTTAATCACTATTTTTTCTTAAATCTACATACAATAAAATCTCAAAAGAATAAATTTCATAATTTTTTAGGCAAAATAAATAATTTTAAGAAATTTTACAAAATCGAAGAAGATGTGAAACTCACCTGGTTCGATGGCTTTTTAGCCTCCAACATCGATTCAGGTGTGTCGGCCAATCTAGGCGGTGGGTTTGGAGTGGGGTGATAGTAGTGGTTCGATTCCGGGTGGTGGTCGTGTGTGGGTTCGGCCTTCTTGCTCCCTTTGCACAGATTTGGGGCAAATTTCTAAAACCCTAATTTTTTTTCTCTAAATTTCGGTGCTCGCAATTTTTCCAAGCTTCTAACTATCTAAATGAGTTCTGTAATTCTTCTTGCTATTTATAAAGCCTTGTAGTAATTATTATGCATTAATTAGACAAGACAATGTTTAAATCTCTTCTAATTTGCCTTTTATGTTACTTGTTTTTTATTAGTTAATCTTTCTTCTTTAATTCTTGACCTGCTACGACCAAATCTAGGTCATTCCTTATTCCTTTGATTTTTCCTTAATTATTTTATAGCTAATTTCAGGCAATTTAGGTAATTTTGCGTATTTTTATCTATACATAAATACATATGGGGTACAAGTAAACATTCCTAATTATTATTTAAGTCATTCTATGATTTTTAGTATATATATAATTTATTTCTAGCAATTTATTAGTTATTAGATTGCACTTTTTACCTTTTCGATAATTAACAAGTAATATACTTAAAATTTGAAAATTTTACAATCTCTTATTTTATTACTTGCTTTCTTAAATTCAAGTTTACGAGATTATTTTTACTAATATTTCTAACTATAGTTTACAATTTAGGTTTGATCATATCCTTTAACTGATCGCCTTAAATTTTGTGTACTAAGTTTGATCCTATAGTCACTTAGCTTAACTTAAGGGCTTACAGTGAGTTTGTTCATTACGGCACTCTGCTTCGTCCAGGCGAGCTCAGAGCTCCCTGTTCTGCTCAACATACTACTCAATTAGGTGCTTCGCGTGCTCTAAGCGTTCTTCCAGCACAACTCTTGGGAAAGGCTGGTTGCCCTTAGGTTGGTTGTTCAATAACTGTTGATTTTCTTACTCATCGCACTAAACTATGATGTAGAAAGGTTTGGTGTGGATTATGTGTTTAGTGTGTTTAGGATTTTAGATGTAGGAATTCTTCCTTCCCACATACAACACCAAATATCATTACTCAGTTCCTGCCGGTAGTTGATTAAAGTCTATACGTATCGAGCCTGCAAAATAATGCATAGTGAAGGAATGTCGGAAGGTTGTCCTGCGTAGTCACTCCGATACTTAAGTCAACAATAGGTTTTTTGTAAAATAAAATACTAAGTACGCAGGCTTAAAATGCAAAGTTTGTAAAGAGAGTTACCGTTAGGTAAATATCTAGTATTTATAGTAAAGTGGAACCAGCTGTTGGAAATCAATTGGCGAAAGAAATCTTTTTCCGTAAGTGCGAAAGAATAAAGCTGTCGTGTCCAACATGTCCCTAATATTTAGAATGTGACTATTTTATCTTTATCTTGTAGTTTATAACCGTTACAGTTCTTTATGAGTTTAGGCCACTAAAGGTTAAGCTCAAGGCCTACAGAGGTGAGTCTAGAGAGATAAGGCTTGACAGATCTGATTAGACCTAAAAGATCCCTACCCAAAGTACCCTATCAACATCTTCTCATCTAAACAAATACTTTCTTTCCATTTCCATTCCTCTCAATTTCTTTCCCTCAAAAAATGCGAAAAAATTTCTTATTTCATGCATTAAACAAGTATCCCAAAAAGAACATAATATCATTTTCGTTCTATATTTAGGTCCCTTACACTAGGGTTTTTCGATAAATAGGAAGAAAGAGTCCTTTCCTCGTATGCATGGCGTCCTAAATGCAGAATCTAGAATTACATGCACTAGATATCATCATAGGTTGGACATCGTTTGTGGTCAGATAGCTGCATGGATATATGCTCCAATGGCTCGAAAAAAACTGAAACAATGAAAATTTCAACAAGTTCTTATGACCCAATAGCATGACCATTGATTTTCCACTGCAGTGGAGTAAGTTTCATTCCCCCTCCCCCAATTGTAATGAATACTTGCTAGAAGAAGAAGAATTGGATAATCAGAACCGTCGAATCCATCACAAGTCACAACACCATCTGGTTCACATAGGCCTGTCCCGGTTAATTCATTAAGGCTCATATACGAGGTAGGACCTAGAGATTGGTATGGCATAGCATGCTCACTAGAATTGTTAAAGACAATAACATTCAACAACCCGGAAAAGCGAATAACTGGGAACATTGTCATGAGAATGCTCCCATCCACACCTGAGAACTAAAGTCGCTTTACTATGGAAAAGGCCTTCGTTTACTTCTCTTGAGAAGGTTAAAATTAAAATAGAAAAAAGAAAAAGAAAAAGTATTTGTTCAAAGAGAACATGTATATAAGAGCATCAAGACCTTCATACTTGTATCTTCCAAGTAAATTGAATCAAATGTGATATTATACAACATCAGCAAGAAAATTCCAACAAAAATGTGAGCATGAGGGTAAAGAAAACAAAACCCTCTTGGCAACCAAAGACATCAACAAAGCTACAATTTCTTTCTTCCTTGGGAGACATTATTAATCTCATTAACAAACACCGCCACAAGAATCTGGCGGTTATAGTTCCAGTGAGGATGCTTCCCAGAGAGAATTTTCTTACTCCAACGCTTTTGATTTCTTAGAAGCTCGAGCATATGGGACCAACGTAACAAAAGCAGACCCTATGAACAAAGAAAAGGGAAAAGCAGCACCAGATATGTGGCCCCTGATAAAACTTCGCCACCATCTTGTATATCTTTATGTTGCATTATATATATTTATGTCTTCCACTATTCTGCGATTTGTCCTAAAAAAAGAGGATCATATGAGTAGGTAGAATAAAAATCGGTCTACCACCCCAATATAAAGGCATGTATCTCGGCCCAAGAAGAGACACTGTATAGAATGCCAGATTGACTCTTCCAGTTAGAAGAGTGTGGTTCACAATAATTTTTCTGCTTCTTAACTAACTCCGGATATAGTGGGACAAAAGATACCCCGAATTGACTCCCTACTTTCCTCAGGCTTGAACTGCATCCAACCACAATTCCTATGTCTGCTTTGAGCAGGCAAAGTAAGTCACCTACGGAGTCTCCAATATAAACAACCAACTGCTTTTTGTCATTTTTGCTGTTACTTAGGATATAGTTGAATGCTCGGACCTTGTCCAATGGAGTTTCCATTTTCCTAACGATTTCCCCAGTAGAAAATGACACATCAAAAGGCAACTCATTTGCATGCACATTTAGAACGTTTAGATCCCCTGCCCAAACAAAAATAAACACAAGTTTTCATCCAAAAACAAAAACAAACACTAAGTCCTCTGTCCTTGCATAAATTAAAGGAAAGGGTAGACGATAATGATCATATCAAGCAGAAAATGACGTAAAATAACGGTATTAAAGTGAAAAGAAGCAAAAGTCTGATGTAGCAGACCTGTCAATAGGGCTGATCTAATTAGATCGCCACACCAACAATACGAGAGTACATGGACAATGGCATCCACATTTTCGTTCTTGATGAGTTTCTGCAAGAAGCTTGTGCAACCATCATGAAGAATTAACCGTTCACCAGCTCGTTTTATGTCATCAAGATTCAAACCCTTGAGAACCCCAGACTCAATAACCCTAGAATTTGCTCTCTTTTCGAAATCTGATAGTTGCTCAAGTGCTTTGGTTAGAGATTCATAATTGAATTCAGCCACTGCAAGGTTGCAGAGTCAACAATTAGGAATGAGGATAACTGAGCTGCGCTTCCTTTTATTTTCTTACTATTCCTAGAGCTCAATTTGTTTGCTTTATTAAAAGTATTGATAGAATCATTACCCTTTTTGGCTGGCATAATGCTTTCTATGCATCGCTCATACTCCTCCGTATACTGCTTGGAAAGAGAATCCCATGTCTTCCTCAGTTCAGCTGATGACATCCTGGCAAGTTGAGTTTCTGATTGATTCTGATCAGATTTTGGAGCAGTCACTATGGCGATCTCAGCCAAAATAGCAGATGAATCAACAACTGAGCAAGTCAGATCAAAATCAGAAAATATCATCAGACGATTTTCTGCAAAATTGAGCCCTTTAATCAGAGGGACAATGGTGGGTTGAGCTAGTTGTTGAGCATTAAAAAACTCTATTTCAAGTTTCATGGCTTGTTGATAAAGCTTTTCAATGACGTCAAGCTCTTCTCCTGTCAAAGAGACACTTAGTTTATCCAGCAAGTCTTCAGTTTGCAGAGCTGATGCCTAGATTCAAAGAATAAAATGATTGAGCTGTTGGTAAAAAGAAGGCCTTATATTAATGATTCATACCAGGGCTGTAATGATCAAATAATAATTAGATTGGTTCCCAATTCTAAAATGGAAAAAGGCCATAGGTAAGGAGCAGACCAACCTGGAAGTCTTTGCAAGAATAATTGTCAATCCACTTTTTGTAAGGGTGGTTGCCTTCATTGTCCACAAATTTTTGGAACTCCATACCCAGGAAGGCATACAATCTCATGCAAGGTGTCATAGCACCAAGAGTGTATGCGGCCACTTTTGTTTTCTCAAATGGTGTGGTTAGTTTTCCTGGACCTTTTAGGCCTTCAATTTTTCCAGAGGCTGTCGTCAGCAAAAAATCAGTATACTTAGCTGTTGCAGAACCGGGTGTGCTTTCCAGAGTAACATCTGAACCCCACTCCTGCATAAATTATTAGCCATGGAAGATTTACAACACTATGATGCTATGATAGAAAAATACAGTCTTAAGTACCGAATAACCATTCTGACAAAACATAAATTGTCCATCCCAGTGACTTGCAAGCCAGTTTCTTGTTCATAAAAAGTTTTACTTGATCCCAATCACCAGCATGAAGTACAGTGACAATTTGGTAACATCAAGACAGATGGACTACTCTATATTATGGCATAAGCAGTTGACAAAAATGAATTATTGTGAGCCTGTGATTGCTAATTCAGTGTTTGCTCTTCTCAACTTAATATAATAGCCACCAAAGTAATTACTACTAAAGCAATCCAATAGAGATGAACGCATTGAAATAACAGTAAAAGCTCAGAATCTACATTGGTTAAACTTGCTTCATCTTTTAAACCATTTCAGCAATTGTTTCTTTAAAAGAACTTTCCTTTGAGACTTCTACTTGACGTAATTAGTTCACTGAAGCTTGTTCAGGTTTTGGATAAAGCTGTCAGCTATAACTTTGCACTTTACAGTACCTAACTCACATCAGAAAGGTACTTCTTTTGATATGCAATTTTTTTAGGTTAAATTATTCTGACATGCGACAAGAACTCGAATTTTCTCTGCCTAAAAATATTATATTCTCAGCCAAGTTCTTCTTGACAGACACAAACCAAAGTAGATGCAGTCTCCTTACAGCAAACTCCAGTGTCTTTAGAGCAACTCTGAGAGAGAACAGATTTATGAATTACAATGAGAGAATAAAATAAATATCTCTCATTTCTTATATAATATCACTTGCTTAGAAAGTTTATACTGCTTGCATAAGGACACCTTAACATTATGTTTGGATTGAAGGAAAGAAAAGGGAGGGAAGGAATTAGGGAGGAAACAATTCCTTCTTAATGCCTTCCCCTTGTTTGGAGAAACAAGGAAAAGTAGAGGGAAAGAAAATTTTACTCAAAATTTTCCATGGGCCCCACCAAACACCTTTACTTCCAATTTGGAGAGGATTATGAAGGAAAATGTTTGAATTTACTTAAATACCCTTTCACCAAAAAGAAACTATAGAATTTTAAGGTCATTTTGGTACTTTATCAAGCTTTAAAAAAAATATTTAACACTCTTTCCATCCACAGTTATTCTTTCCTATTTTCTTCTTATCTAAACAAGTATTTTCCTTCCATTTTCATTCCTCTCTATTTCTTTCTTCCACTTTCTTGCCCTCATCCCAAAAATAGTGTAAAGGATGATGTGACCCTCAAAGATTTACAACATTGTGATGGATATCATCAATATTGATGATATCCATCACAATGTTGTAAATCTTTGAGGGTCACATCATCCTTTACACTATTTTTGGGATGAGGGCAAGAAAGTGGAAGAAAGAAATAGAGAGGAATGAAAATGGAAGGAAAATACTTGTTTAGATAAGAAGAAAATAGGAAAGAATAACTGTGGATGGAAAGAGTGTTAAATATTTTTTTTAAAGCTTGATAAAGTACCAAAATGACCTTAAAATTCTATAGTTTCTTTTTGGTGAAAGGGTATTTAAGTAAATTCAAACATTTTCCTTCATAATCCTCTCCAAATTGGAAGTAAAGGTGTTTGGTGGGGCCCATGGAAAATTTTGAGTAAAATTTTCTTTCCCTCTACTTTTCCTTGTTTCTCCAAACAAGGGGAAGGCATTAAGAAGGAATTGTTTCCTCCCTAATTCCTTCCCTCCCTTTTCTTTCCTTCAATCCAAACATAATGTTAAGGTGTCCTTATGCAAGCAGTATAAACTTTCTAAGCAAGTGATATTATATAAGAAATGAGAGATATTTATTTTATTCTCTCATTGTAATTCATAAATCTGTTCTCTCTCAGAGTTGCTCTAAAGACACTGGAGTTTGCTGTAAGGAGACTGCATCTACTTTGGTTTGTGTCTGTCAAGAAGAACTTGGCTGAGAATATAATATTTTTAGGCAGAGAAAATTCGAGTTCTTGTCGCATGTCAGAATAATTTAACCTAAAAAAATTGCATATCAAAAGAAGTACCTTTCTGATGTGAGTTAGGTACTGTAAAGTGCAAAGTTATAGCTGACAGCTTTATCCAAAACCTGAACAAGCTTCAGTGAACTAATTACGTCAAGTAGAAGTCTCAAAGGAAAGTTCTTTTAAAGAAACAATTGCTGAAATGGTTTAAAAGATGAAGCAAGTTTAACCAATGTAGATTCTGAGCTTTTACTGTTATTTCAATGCGTTCATCTCTATTGGATTGCTTTAGTAGTAATTACTTTGGTGGCTATTATATTAAGTTGAGAAGAGCAAACACTGAATTAGCAATCACAGGCTCACAATAATTCATTTTTGTCAACTGCTTATGCCATAATATAGAGTAGTCCATCTGTCTTGATGTTACCAAATTGTCACTGTACTTCATGCTGGTGATTGGGATCAAGTAAAACTTTTTATGAACAAGAAACTGGCTTGCAAGTCACTGGGATGGACAATTTATGTTTTGTCAGAATGGTTATTCGGTACTTAAGACTGTATTTTTCTATCATAGCATCATAGTGTTGTAAATCTTCCATGGCTAATAATTTATGCAGGAGTGGGGTTCAGATGTTACTCTGGAAAGCACACCCGGTTCTGCAACAGCTAAGTATACTGATTTTTTGCTGACGACAGCCTCTGGAAAAATTGAAGGCCTAAAAGGTCCAGGAAAACTAACCACACCATTTGAGAAAACAAAAGTGGCCGCATACACTCTTGGTGCTATGACACCTTGCATGAGATTGTATGCCTTCCTGGGTATGGAGTTCCAAAAATTTGTGGACAATGAAGGCAACCACCCTTACAAAAAGTGGATTGACAATTATTCTTGCAAAGACTTCCAGGTTGGTCTGCTCCTTACCTATGGCCTTTTTCCATTTTAGAATTGGGAACCAATCTAATTATTATTTGATCATTACAGCCCTGGTATGAATCATTAATATAAGGCCTTCTTTTTACCAACAGCTCAATCATTTTATTCTTTGAATCTAGGCATCAGCTCTGCAAACTGAAGACTTGCTGGATAAACTAAGTGTCTCTTTGACAGGAGAAGAGCTTGACGTCATTGAAAAGCTTTATCAACAAGCCATGAAACTTGAAATAGAGTTTTTTAATGCTCAACAACTAGCTCAACCCACCATTGTCCCTCTGATTAAAGGGCTCAATTTTGCAGAAAATCGTCTGATGATATTTTCTGATTTTGATCTGACTTGCTCAGTTGTTGATTCATCTGCTATTTTGGCTGAGATCGCCATAGTGACTGCTCCAAAATCTGATCAGAATCAATCAGAAACTCAACTTGCCAGGATGTCATCAGCTGAACTGAGGAAGACATGGGATTCTCTTTCCAAGCAGTATACGGAGGAGTATGAGCGATGCATAGAAAGCATTATGCCAGCCAAAAAGGGTAATGATTCTATCAATACTTTTAATAAAGCAAACAAATTGAGCTCTAGGAATAGTAAGAAAATAAAAGGAAGCGCAGCTCAGTTATCCTCATTCCTAATTGTTGACTCTGCAACCTTGCAGTGGCTGAATTCAATTATGAATCTCTAACCAAAGCACTTGAGCAACTATCAGATTTCGAAAAGAGAGCAAATTCTAGGGTTATTGAGTCTGGGGTTCTCAAGGGTTTGAATCTTGATGACATAAAACGAGCTGGTGAACGGTTAATTCTTCATGATGGTTGCACAAGCTTCTTGCAGAAACTCATCAAGAACGAAAATGTGGATGCCATTGTCCATGTACTCTCGTATTGTTGGTGTGGCGATCTAATTAGATCAGCCCTATTGACAGGTCTGCTACATCAGACTTTTGCTTCTTTTCACTTTAATACCGTTATTTTACGTCATTTTCTGCTTGATATGATCATTATCGTCTACCCTTTCCTTTAATTTATGCAAGGACAGAGGACTTAGTGTTTGTTTTTGTTTTTGGATGAAAACTTGTGTTTATTTTTGTTTGGGCAGGGGATCTAAACGTTCTAAATGTGCATGCAAATGAGTTGCCTTTTGATGTGTCATTTTCTACTGGGGAAATCGTTAGGAAAATGGAAACTCCATTGGACAAGGTCCGAGCATTCAACTATATCCTAAGTAACAGCAAAAATGACAAAAAGCAGTTGGTTGTTTATATTGGAGACTCCGTAGGTGACTTACTTTGCCTGCTCAAAGCAGACATAGGAATTGTGGTTGGATGCAGTTCAAGCCTGAGGAAAGTAGGGAGTCAATTCGGGGTATCTTTTGTCCCACTATATCCGGAGTTAGTTAAGAAGCAGAAAAATTATTGTGAACCACACTCTTCTAACTGGAAGAGTCAATCTGGCATTCTATACAGTGTCTCTTCTTGGGCCGAGATACATGCCTTTATATTGGGGTGGTAGACCGATTTTTATTCTACCTACTCATATGATCCTCTTTTTTTAGGACAAATCGCAGAATAGTGGAAGACATAAATATATATAATGCAACATAAAGATATACAAGATGGTGGCGAAGTTTTATCAGGGGCCACATATCTGGTGCTGCTTTTCCCTTTTCTTTGTTCATAGGGTCTGCTTTTGTTACGTTGGTCCCATATGCTCGAGCTTCTAAGAAATCAAAAGCGTTGGAGTAAGAAAATTCTCTCTGGGAAGCATCCTCACTGGAACTATAACCGCCAGATTCTTGTGGCGGTGTTTGTTAATGAGATTAATAATGTCTCCCAAGGAAGAAAGAAATTGTAGCTTTGTTGATGTCTTTGGTTGCCAAGAGGGTTTTGTTTTCTTTACCCTCATGCTCACATTTTTGTTGGAATTTTCTTGCTGATGTTGTATAATATCACATTTGATTCAATTTACTTGGAAGATACAAGTATGAAGGTCTTGATGCTCTTATATACATGTTCTCTTTGAACAAATACTTTTTCTTTTTCTTTTTTCTATTTTAATTTTAACCTTCTCAAGAGAAGTAAACGAAGGCCTTTTCCATAGTAAAGCGACTTTAGTTCTCAGGTGTGGATGGGAGCATTCTCATGACAATGTTCCCAGTTATTCGCTTTTCCGGGTTGTTGAATGTTATTGTCTTTAACAATTCTAGTGAGCATGCTATGCCATACCAATCTCTAGGTCCTACCTCGTATATGAGCCTTAATGAATTAACCGGGACAGGCCTATGTGAACCAGATGGTGTTGTGACTTGTGATGGATTCGACGGTTCTGATTATCCAATTCTTCTTCTTCTAGCAAGTATTCATTACAATTGGGGGAGGGGGAATGAAACTTACTCCACTGCAGTGGAAAATCAATGGTCATGCTATTGGGTCATAAGAACTTGTTGAAATTTTCATTGTTTCAGTTTTTTTCGAGCCATTGGAGCATATATCCATGCAGCTATCTGACCACAAACGATGTCCAACCTATGATGATATCTAGTGCATGTAATTCTAGATTCTGCATTTAGGACGCCATGCATACGAGGAAAGGACTCTTTCTTCCTATTTATCGAAAAACCCTAGTGTAAGGGACCTAAATATAGAACGAAAATGATATTATGTTCTTTTTGGGATACTTGTTTAATGCATGAAATAAGAAATTTTTTCGCATTTTTTGAGGGAAAGAAATTGAGAGGAATGGAAATGGAAAGAAAGTATTTGTTTAGATGAGAAGATGTTGATAGGGTACTTTGGGTAGGGATCTTTTAGGTCTAATCAGATCTGTCAAGCCTTATCTCTCTAGACTCACCTCTGTAGGCCTTGAGCTTAACCTTTAGTGGCCTAAACTCATAAAGAACTGTAACGGTTATAAACTACAAGATAAAGATAAAATAGTCACATTCTAAATATTAGGGACATGTTGGACACGACAGCTTTATTCTTTCGCACTTACGGAAAAAGATTTCTTTCGCCAATTGATTTCCAACAGCTGGTTCCACTTTACTATAAATACTAGATATTTACCTAACGGTAACTCTCTTTACAAACTTTGCATTTTAAGCCTGCGTACTTAGTATTTTATTTTACAAAAAACCTATTGTTGACTTAAGTATCGGAGTGACTACGCAGGACAACCTTCCGACATTCCTTCACTATGCATTATTTTGCAGGCTCGATACGTATAGACTTTAATCAACTACCGGCAGGAACTGAGTAATGATATTTGGTGTTGTATGTGGGAAGGAAGAATTCCTACATCTAAAATCCTAAACACACTAAACACATAATCCACACCAAACCTTTCTACATCATAGTTTAGTGCGATGAGTAAGAAAATCAACAGTTATTGAACAACCAACCTAAGGGCAACCAGCCTTTCCCAAGAGTTGTGCTGGAAGAACGCTTAGAGCACGCGAAGCACCTAATTGAGTAGTATGTTGAGCAGAACAGGGAGCTCTGAGCTCGCCTGGACGAAGCAGAGTGCCGTAATGAACAAACTCACTGTAAGCCCTTAAGTTAAGCTAAGTGACTATAGGATCAAACTTAGTACACAAAATTTAAGGCGATCAGTTAAAGGATATGATCAAACCTAAATTGTAAACTATAGTTAGAAATATTAGTAAAAATAATCTCGTAAACTTGAATTTAAGAAAGCAAGTAATAAAATAAGAGATTGTAAAATTTTCAAATTTTAAGTATATTACTTGTTAATTATCGAAAAGGTAAAAAGTGCAATCTAATAACTAATAAATTGCTAGAAATAAATTATATATATACTAAAAATCATAGAATGACTTAAATAATAATTAGGAATGTTTACTTGTACCCCATATGTATTTATGTATAGATAAAAATACGCAAAATTACCTAAATTGCCTGAAATTAGCTATAAAATAATTAAGGAAAAATCAAAGGAATAAGGAATGACCTAGATTTGGTCGTAGCAGGTCAAGAATTAAAGAAGAAAGATTAACTAATAAAAAACAAGTAACATAAAAGGCAAATTAGAAGAGATTTAAACATTGTCTTGTCTAATTAATGCATAATAATTACTACAAGGCTTTATAAATAGCAAGAAGAATTACAGAACTCATTTAGATAGTTAGAAGCTTGGAAAAATTGCGAGCACCGAAATTTAGAGAAAAAAAATTAGGGTTTTAGAAATTTGCCCCAAATCTGTGCAAAGGGAGCAAGAAGGCCGAACCCACACACGACCACCACCCGGAATCGAACCACTACTATCACCCCACTCCAAACCCACCGCCTAGATTGGCCGACACACCTGAATCG